>JAUTDX010001005.1:0-83880 GCA_030844895.1 Ambrosia x helenae
CATCCCATGTGGCATTGAGATATTTTAGGAAAAAATAATTTAAAAACAAAATTAGATTTTTAGGAAAAAATAATTTAAAAAAAATTAGATTTTTTTCTCTTATGTTTCCTCTCCATAAATTTTAAACGTTAATATCTTTTATATACGGGATTTTTTTAAAGAAAAAAATTACACCAAATTAACGAACGTTTATTATCTTTCCAACGAGTACCATAGTGCTATATAAAAAAACGGAAAAAAAAAACGACTATTTTTTGTTGGGTTTTGTTCAAACAGGAAAAAAAACACAAAGTGTTCAGGTAAATCATTAATCATGTATAGGCAAGTCATTAATTATGTTCAAATCAGTAAATATGAATTCTATTTTCAACATGCGTTAGCATTGGAGTTATACATTATTTTAGGTTAGATATTAATATTAGAGTTATACATTGTTTAAGGTTAGGCGTTAACATTGGATATATATTTTTAATTGTTTTAGGTTAGCTGCTACCCGAAGCTTTCATGCATGTAACTGTAAAGCGCATCATTCTATTTATATGTAAAATTAATATGTCATATTAGATTTTTCAACCCCGGGACGTTCCCGGTGTATAATCTAGTGAACACATGAATAAAAAGATACTTGCGGAAAACCTAATTCGCATATTTTAATCTTTTCGTGTTCTCTCACTCTACTCCTAATCATTAAAAGGTTTCTGATAAGGATCAATTTGGTAATCAAGAACTCAATGAGTGAAAGATAGGAGAAGGAGAAAGAAACACAGAGAAGGGAGATAACTCTCTAAATCATTCACTGCTGTATTCAACTTCATCAACACTATTTAACAGACCTCACTTGTTTACAGTTTACAAGACCAGTCCCTATACTATGAGATACTAACATACTAGACCTTAGACTTATTTATCACATATCAATACTTCCCCCATCAAAAGTTCTTGACCTCAAGAACTACATAATGAAAAACATTTGCTTTTCCAACTAGACAATATGATGAACTAAAAAAATTTCCAGAACTAACATCAGGCCAGACCACAATAGGATTTCACCACTGATAAACCAGACATTGTCACATGTCTATTTATGATTTCCCCAATTTCACAAAAGCGTACTCCAGTTTGACAATAGCTATTGCTTTTTCCAAACACTCATATGTACATTTGACCAGTTGTTAGAGATGCCTCATTCACATTACCAACAAAAAAGGTTTCATTTAAGACACCATGGACCCCTTATAATAAAAGGATATATCAACCTTGACGATATCTCCATCTTCCAATTTCCTTGCATCTGGAATCCCATGGCAGATTACTTCAGTCACAGACGTGCAGCAAGACTTGGGAAAGAAATGATAATTCAATGGAAATGGATATGCTCCAGCAGCAATTGTTGCTTCATGAACCACAACCTCAATTTCATCAGTGGTCACACCAGGGCCACAACACGTGCAGCTGCATCCAAAACTTCCCTTGCTATTCGATTAGTTTCTCTTATTCTCACAATTTTCTCTGCAGATTTTATCTCAACTACATGCTGCAGATCATTAGCGGGCTCAGTTTTTGGAATTCCATCAACTGCCCAGTCAGGTAGCTCAATGCCTGCTGGTACTAGACGTTTTTTTGATATGGAATATGGCCTTAATGGCCCTGTCCAGCCAAATGAGGCATCTGCACTGTCCGCTCCGCGACTGTCCTTTCCTCAAACAATACAACCAACCGTCACTCGGCGAGGCTATAGTACTTTCCCATGGCACATTTGATCCGATCAATGACAATTTCGCCTTCAAATGAACTGATTTATGAGAACTCCAGGATGCCTTAAAATTGTCCTGAATACAGAAAGAAGCACCTCACGAGGAAGCTTCAACTCAACACACTTAGGATACATCAGGCCATGATAATCTGGTATTAAACTCAAGTGACCCGTGACCGTAGAAATTCCGCACAACCACTGTTGGTTCCATAGCTCCCAAAACAGACCATCATTCGTGAGTTGGGTGATGCCCGGGTCCCATTCAAATGTGTTAATAACTATTGAATCAGTCATTACTAAATGGAAAGATGTGATGTAACGAATTATACCGGGTTCCATTCAAAGATGACTAAAACTATCGACTCAAAGCCACTTGCCTCCACGCCACTTGCCTTTGGTGCATCAATTATCCAACCCATATCAGTCCACCTTAATAGTTTTTCATGTTGATCATTAAAAATATCATTACAAACACTAACGCATTCCCATTGATATTTTTTTCATGTATATCATTATAAAGATCAACAAGAACTTGATTAATTTTATGCTGCTTCCTCTTGTCCTTGGCGTCGCGCACTCTGCAGTTTGGGATGTTGTGGATTCATTATATTTATTCAAAGGATTATAGGCTACCAACTTCTTTAATACAAATGTAGGCCCTAAAAAGTTACCTGTAGGCAGCACTAACGACATCTTGGGCAGTATTGAAGGCAATTTTTTCGTACGGTGTTACTGATTATGGTCTGACACTTCTTCCTCGGGCTCATGTTGAAGGTAGCATGCTTTGTTAACGACGCAGCAGATGTCATTGTCTTTCTTTTCTTTTTGAATTTGGATTTGAAACTGTGTTTCTTTGTTCTCAATTTTTAGTAGCTCTGTATTGGGGTCATGCATGGCAAGAACCTGGTCACATGTTTTGATTAGTAAACTATACTTCATGAAACTAATGTAATTACCTATATGATAAATGCACATACAATCCATGGTTTAGAGAAGGTGTATCACTATTACTCTTATTATTATTATTAATATTAATAAATAAATCAGATATGCAGAGACTAAACGCCTGTCCGCCTAGGCGAAAATATTATAGAAAATGGAAAAAATCTTGCTATTTTTTTTTTTTTTTTGGCAATTGGCGCCTATTCGTCTAGGCGCCTACGCGGCTAAGCGAATCAAATGCCTTAGCGCGTAAGCGAATAAGTGTCTATGCGCCAAGGCGAATAGTCTATGCGCCTAAGCGAATCAAACGCTTAGCGCGTAAGCGAATAAGTGTCTATGCGCCAAGGCGAATAGTCTATGCGCCTAAGCGAATCAAACGCTTAAGTGCCTATTTGCCTTGGCACTTATTCGCCTAGACACCTACGCGTCTAAGCGAATCAAATGCGTCGCCCCTAAGCGAATTAAACGCCTTAGCGCCTAAGCGAATAAACGCCTTTGTGCCTAGGCGAAAATATTATAGAAGATGGAAAAGTGTTGCTATTTTTTTTTTTTTTGGCGATTGGCGCCTATTCGTCTAGGCGCCTACGCGCCTAAGCGAATAAGCGTCTATGCGCCTAGGCGAATAGTCTATGCGCCCAAGTGAATCAAATGTTTTAGCGCATAAGCGAATAAGCTATGTGCTATAAGAAGAGTTAACCGTTTATTATCGCGTGTACTGTCTGTAATTATATACGTACAATTAGCATAGAAGGCAAACATACCGTGTACCCTATGAGGCTGTCATGTTGCTTACAAAAAAGAAAAAGATCAAAATCAAAGGTCAACAATGGCATAAACACCACTTCTAGCATTATCAACCCATCACAGTTCAGTACTAAAACATAATTATAACCACCTTTGTTCACCTCTGCTGGAAACTTTTAGACATTCCCAGTATCTACACGTTTAAATAACAATAATATATTCCAACATCAAAATCCATGGGTCTGGTCATATAATCGGTTTATAAAGTCAAGGGCGTCAGGTCTTACCTAAATACGGGCGATGTAAACAGATCCGAAACATGCTTTTTATTAGATCTTGTCGGATTGTTGCTAAAATCTTGTTGGTCATGCATCTCTATTATCCCTATCCAGTTATCATCTTCAATTTGGTAAGTTCTAGCGCTCGGAGGCTATCTCCGCCATAACCCCTGGTCTTTGGAACTTGGCCGAAGTCTCCATCATAACCACCACTGTTAGCCGCCTCTGAAACACAACAACATCACCATTACATAATTTAACCCAAGCAGTTTACCATCTTTGCTCCCCTGACGCCTGTTGGTGTGCCTCACCCCCTGTTGTTCATCGCGGCCCAATATCATGCCAAAAACTTGGTTTCAAACAGCAACGGGGCGGTGGGATGCGACGACAGATAGTATCCGGATCACAAACTCAGTAAAAACAACAACAGTGATTACTATGAAGACAGTATAACGGCGCGTAGGGTTTGATGTCCCCCTTAATGAAATAAAATATACCGTGTAGTAACAGACTGAAAAAAAAAGAAACAAACCTGGTGCGTAATCGGTTATTGCACAGTGTGCTCGAGAAGCTTCACTGGCCATTCTCGTTTGGGCGTTTTAGGAGATAAAAGAACAACAACAAATCAGCCGCACACAAAGAAATTAACCGTATAAACAGGCTGAAGATAAAATTGAAATAAACATCAACAACAGTTATAAGCAAAACCAAACATACGATTGAAAATCGAAAGCCTAACTAAGTGAAACTTACCTTAGTTGTTTGTCTTATCGGAGCGTCCTTTTTATGGCTGATCGAAGGGCCGATTATGTCACCGGATGTTGCTGGCGAGGTGGATGTGTGAGATGGTGGAGTGTCGCTGAGGGTTTGAGAGAGAGACTGTAGGTAGGTAAATGAGAGAGAGATTACATAGTTATAGAGATTGAGGAAGAAGGCCGGCTGCTGCACACAGAGGCTGCAGAAGATTATCGATTGCAGAGTGGTTTGAGGGTTTATGAAGGTTTGAGAGAATAGGGGAAAACGTTTAGAAAAGCAGATAGATGAAAGACAAAAAGGAAAGTGTGAGGAGGATGGAAGTTAGCGGTGGTGGTAGGTGAGAATAAAGTCTAGAGAGATAATGGAATACAGATGTAGCATACCAGGGCAACCACGTGTAACAAACACAGATGTGGAAAAAAAAATTATGGAAGAAAACAAACCCCCATGTTAGGTATAACCCAAAGTCCCAAACCATTACACCACTACACCACCACCATCAGATGTTAATAATATCGAAGCAAAACATATTTATCAGAATACAAATTTAAGAAAGAAAAAAAATCACTGTTCAAATACTAAGGCCTATTATTATTATATAATGTTTGTTTTACTTTTAAAAATCGTATAAAATGGAAAGGGAGAAATTAAATAGTTTCAAGAAAAAAAAAATCTGAGCTTTTGATTCAAATGGTGAATCATAAGGTGACAAAAGTTTTGCTGCAGTAATTCAATTTTTGTGAAATGGAAAATCTAGAAATCACAAGATATTAGATTTCAATTTTTATTTATTATCTTTGTTACGATTAAGGAAAAAGAAAAGGTTAAAATTTTCTGACGAGCCTTTTAATACTTAAGATGGATTGCTAGTAATTTGATTTTGACACTTAGATGCAAATCGTATTCACAATTTAAGTCATTGGAAGTGGATCAACCTTAAAAAAATTCAGGATGTGTTATAATGAAAATTTGAAAGCATTAGAAAATAAAAGGTATGATTGTATTTATTTAAAAACTTTAGGGGGGAGTGCAACTAGTAAAAATAAAAGAAAAGGGGGTGCATTTAGCAACACCCAAACGAAAACCCATCACCTTTACCATCACACCACGAGAGGTGCGCCTACATCCTTAAGTAGTTAAGTACCGATCTAACTACAATATATTATTTGCTTATATTTTCACTATTAGCCCTTTTATTAATACAACCAACACAACATCCCCTTGTACTCTATTAGTTCGTGTGTAGTGGGCGTTTTGGCCCGGGCGTTATTGCCCCATAGCGCCGGGGAACACCGCCCCCCGGGCGCTATGGGGGCGTTATGGTTCAACCCGCTATGGATTCAACGGGCGTTGTGAGCTGCAACTTGATATTATTATTATTATTATTATTATTATTATTATTTGTTGTTGAAGAAGAAGAAGGTGGTGGTGGTTGAAGGTGGTGGCTGTGATGGTTGGAAGGTGGTTGAAGGTGGTGGCGAGTGGGAGGGAGGGACGGAGGATAATGAAGATGGGTTAGGTGGAGGATGTGAAGATGAAGTAATTTTCTGTGATGTCTTGATGCACTAGTTATAGATTAATAATAATAATAATAATAATAATAATTATAATAATAATAAAACAATAAAAAACAATTATTACCCAATCATTTATAACCCCCTCATAACCCCCTTCCCACTACACCCTCTTTTTTCATAATCCCCTCATAACCCCCTTCTATTACTTTTTAATATTTTAATACCATAACCCCCATAACCCCACCACTACACATAACCCTAAGAGCTTTGTGTACATCACCAATATTGTTGATCTTAAAATAGTACAAATATTAATTTAAGAGTTTAATGATCATATTTATTGTATCATGTTCATGAAATGCAAAGTGGATCATATATGTGGGATTTGGATGATTGTGTTGTGTGGGCAAATGGTGGCTTTTTTGATACACTGGTGGGAGAACAAATCCAGGTCATACACTCATACATGGGGAATCTTCTTTTAACTATTAAATATAAGTCAAATTGCTGATATATTATTTTGACTAACTAGTTGCCAACATCATTTCGGGCTGGGTTAAATTAGCAAAACCATTAAACTTAGGGAAAATCACAAATATAAACATAGACTCATCCCTTTTTGCTAACATAAACAACTATAGAGTCTTAGGTGTAGAGACTTCACGAATTCCTAGATAGCTCAGAAAATGACACGTGAACAAAGTGTCTTAAGGATAGGGACTTCATCAAATCAACGACCCAACTAACATACGACATGTGACAATGCATTATGCATGATACATAGAGGCTAGTAGCCGTTTTGAGGATGTAAAGGCTTTACCATAGATGCTTTATTGAAGAGGTCACGTGGGCTTGTAGCGTCTAGGGGAACATGTGAAAAGTCTATGATCAGGACAAGAGTCTTTACCTTAGACGTGAGGCAACCTGCTCAGACTCATGGCTTCATCAGCTCAGACGCTAGGCAACCGGCTTTAAACGCCTCGTACATTTTGTAGACCCTTCGTACGTTTTTTAGACGTATCAGATGGTTTTAAGCCTTTAGGCGAAATAAAAAACAAAATAATGAAAAAAGAATCTTAGTCCCCGAATCCCCTACTCTAGATTTGGCGGATTTCTTGTTTGCGGCAACCCTTGATCTTTGTGAATCCATTGAATTTTTTTTTACTGAAAATTATGTTTTTTTATTTGGATTTTTGGTAGAGAACATAAGGTAGAATTGTGAGAAAATTAAAATATGGGTGGTATTTAAATGAAATAATGGAGCTTTATGTTTTTAAGCCAAACCGTTACACAACATTCACCGTTAGGTTCTACCACCCGGGAGTCCTAGACTCCTAGTCGATTTGGCCTACACGACCCACACGGGCCAGTGTAGCTAATCGGGTGCTAGGTACCCGATGCCACACCACCCACCCTTACCAAGTCATAACAATAAAATTACAAATTTACAATGTGACATTATGACTAGAGGGACTAGAAGTTAATGGTGAAAACATTGGTGCTATTTGCAGCATTTGACTACAGGGACTCAGAGCAGGTGTCATGAGTGTCATTATGTGTTTCACCTGAAACATGTACCTTTACATTAATGTCTGTACCACAAACTTACAGATATATGATTTATATCCTTAACAGATTCTACATAAGATGATTACTAACATCAACTAAAGATTCCATAATATAATAAAAGAAAAAGATCATGCCCATTGGTTCTCACATTCTGATTTTACATTACAATAACAATGAATCTAAACATCTGGCATAAAAAAATAAACAATTTAATTACAACTACCATCAAATGCACAAAGGATAAACAAGACTACATACCAAATTTCTTCTAAAAACAGATAAAAACACATGACTTTAGTTCAGGTTGTCAAGATTGCTTGATTTGTAACCATGGTTACGATTCGGGCCATCAAGATTTCTTTATTAGCAAGTAATAAAGAAAGAAAACACGATCATCTTCTTCATCTTTTTCAAAATCTCAAGCACCGGTTGTGTTTGACTTCTTCGATACTTGGGACTGAAGAAAGCCGTTGTTTGTTCATCTTTGAGGAAAGTTTCTCCATTGCTTTTATAAACTTGCATAAGTGTCTTATGTATTCCGGGAAACTTTCAAGGTTTGAATGACCTCCACCTTGAACCCACAACGGGTCGTATTTATCTTTTGCAAGTTCCCATAGTCTTTTTCCATGTGAGAAGTCAACGATATCATCGTTTGTACCCTATGATTTGAAAGAATGAACAACGAGCATAGCGGAGCTTTATTTAAATGACAAAACTTGCTAATAAAATCATTCAAAGATACTGAGCAAATACAAATTATAATATTTTTTTCCCTTGTAATTTCACACCTTTTCATTAAAACAAAATACGAAAGTTACATCACAATAGAAGGTAGACGGGCAACAAGCTGCGCCGCCAAATACTCATTAAAGAATTGGACAAAACCCGAGGGTACGTTAAGGGTGTTATTTTGCGTGGTAAGTAAAAGAAGTGAAGGTTACTTACATGTATAACTAGAACCGGACAGTTGACTTTCTGTACTTTGTCAATGTTCTGTACCAAAAACAAAAGAAAAAAAATAACTATATGAAGCCTAGTGAAGTGTGGGACAAATAGTTGAAGGGCAAACTTGTAAATTACCTTGAAAATGTCGAACCAGAACGTCATTTTAACAGGATAAAGAACGCGTATTCCTGAAAGAATAGCGCTATGTAGAACAACACCTCTTAATCTTGGTAGTCTAGAAGCCAAGTGTAATGTGGGCCCACTGCCAACAGATTGTCCATATAAGATCAGGTCTTCTTGCTTGATTCCGTAGTTGTTCTTTAAACAATTGTAGACAGCCTCAATGTCGTAGTATGTGTTGAGTTCAGACGGCTAATCATAAAGAAAACAAGTGATTAGTAACTAAGTAGAAGAGTTTGACCATTGGTAAAAATGTCAAATATCTAAATATCCTACAATGGCAAGAAAGTCGAGTAATTTTCGTGACAAAATATACTCTTTTAAGATAGATTGCAGAGAATCGCGTTGACCAGAATCAATGCCATCAATAATCTTTAATCACTACTATACACATACAATAAATTATATTTTTTAAGCATGCTACTTTATCCAGTGGCGAAGCTTGAGCCGAAACTTCGGGGGTCGGAAGTCACTAGTTTCGGGGGGTCGAAACCTTATATACCAAAAAAATACTATACGAATACTATATAATCGGAACTTCTGATTGAAAATTCTGGGGGGTCGGCCACCCCACCCCGCCCCTTAAAAGCTACGCCGCTGACTTTATTGAAAGTAATTTAATCTTAAAACAGAAATTGTTGCAATTTTCGTGGGTTGGATACATACACACACACATACACGCGCGCACACGTATATAAGAAGCAATTTACGTGGGTTGGTTTACCTTGCCAGTGGAAGCTCCATATCCAGAATAGTCATAACTGCAATATAAGAAAATAAATAGAGTGAATACATACAAAAAAAAAAATTGGTAAGCAATATACTTTGACCATTTAGGTCTAACATTTATTATAAAAAGATCCAAATGTTACAGATTGTATAACAAAATTGGCACCATTTTCTATTGTTTTCATCGTTGTTATGGAGTTCATTATAGTCGTCAAGATCTTCTAAAAGATAGTTCGTTTAATTATATGGCAATAGAACGGTACAGACTTTCAAGACGGTTAAACTTGCCACCTGACTATCGAACTGAACATATTAAACACAACCCTGTAAAGGTGTAGCTTAATTAGCTAGTAAAAACTGAACTTGTTTATCTAACAGATAAGCAAAATGACCTAGCTACCCTTGTTCAGAAGGGATCTTGCACTGCACATCACTAGCTCCGGCTAGCCACCACCTCTAGTCCTCTACCATCACTCCACCCCGTCATGGACTCATGGTTCACCAAACAATTAGGCTTAACTTAAGATGCAGAGTTATGGCTTGTACCGTCCACCTGATATAACTACTAAAAACTTTATGATGCCAAAGCCCAAAAGTCTAGGAGATTGACAGTTCTGTACTGAATTACATATCCGAACCGATTAAATGGTTCATAAGGTAACAAAATCAAGTGAATCAAATTAATTCACAGTTTCATCATCATCTTAAGTAGGCGTGGTAGATATCCGAACTTGAACTCTCTTCAAATACCATAATATCTTTTCTTAATCCAATTACTAACGCTACTAAGGGGACGCGTTTGGATGTGCGCTTTGAAGGCGACTATGTGATACCGAATAATAAGAACCTAATAATTTCAGATCATATGATTATAAGATTCAGTAATTACCAAAACTTTAAAACAAATCCTTTCAAGATGCATACCCAAACACCAAAAATCAAGAACAAACACACATACAACCATAAAGCAAAAAGATTTATGTAAGAACAACTGAACAAACATACCCAACTTACAGAATTTAAAAAAAAAAAAAAAACCCTAACTTTCAAAATACCAATATATATATAATCAAAACATATCACATATCAATAAACATAAACTAAACACAAACTAGAGAAACTAAAATACCTCATGATATTAACTCTGAGATGAGCTCTAAGCTCAATAAACAATTCCCTCATTTGACCCAAATCAGCAGCATTGCCATGAGAGTACAAAACAGTCAACTTCCCTAAAGGATGTTTCCAGAATGTAGCCACAACTTTGTTCCCGCCTTTAGTATCAAGCATATGAACATCAACATTCTTGTCTGCTGTAATCCCTGTAAACACAAGCCTTGTTTCACCTGTTGTTGGGTCAACATTATCTTCAAACACATCATATGTTGGTGGGTCAGGTGGAAAAAATGCAAACTTTGCAGCTACGTTTGAGGTTACATTTCCCATTGATCAAGAATAATAATATTAACATATACCCACCTCATGAATAATATTAATTTGCCCAAGAAACACAAAAACCTGATCAAAGATTGGATTTTTATATCTGGGGTTTAAAGATTTTACTCAAAATGTTGTGAAATTGGCATCAGTTTTTGGAAAAATAAAATCTTTTTTTTAAAGAAAAGATGGAGGTCTATTTTTTTTGTTTTTTTTAATAGTTGTAATGTGTAGAGTGACGATGATCTCTATTTAAAGATACAATAAAGTACAAAATTTATTTGTGGTTTATATCAAATTTTTGTTTGATTTATAAAGAAATTTTAATATTTGGTTCATGTTTGCAACTGTTAATTTTAGTTTTTACCGCTAGTTTTTTATTTTATCTTTTTTTATATTATCAATTAACATTTTTTTTTTCATTTCAATAGTTCTTCATTAAAATGAAATATGAAAGTTACATCAAAATAGAAGGTAAACAGACAATTTATTGTTGTTTGTTGAATTCAGACATATAACCGACTAGATTGTAACGAACCTATGAACCGAACTAGAATTAGACATGTTAGTGTGCTTTTTAGTTAAACAATAAGAAAAATGTAAAACCTTAACTGTAGTTGGTAGGAAAAATAAATTTATTAATAAAAATATTTACTTATCAATAAATAAATAAAAAATACTTTTTAAATCAAGAAAAAATATGTATAATGACTGCATCAGCCAATTTATTTTCTGTAAGTATTATTATTAACATATTATTATTTATTACTATGTTTTCTTTCTGCTTCTTTAGTTAAAAAATAATTATCCGTACTAAAAAGACTATTAATAATTAATATTCTTTCACAAACAAAGAATATAAAAAACATACATATGAATAGATAAAAAGAAATAGAGTGGGTCAAAAGGCATATGGGATGGCATGGAAGTTGGCGTCCTAACAAAAGCCAATGCCTTGAACAAAGCTAAAGATGGACGGCAATATAAGCTTTTCCTTTTCTCGTAAACATATGATTTCTTTCCTCTTTGACTGATTAATTATTAAAATCATTTAATTTTACAAAATCATCTTTTTTTTGATCGGCAAACTTCATATTATTCCACCAAAAAATATATACAATAGGTATGCTAGTAAGACACTAAACATAACCAATACATCCCCTAATATCAGACATAGACATGAACTACAGACACCCAAATCAAAGTGGTGGCACTTCGAATTTTTTCCAGGTCTCCCAAGTCCACCCAACCGGTTTGTTCTTGTGGCTAACCCAACTGAAAGTAACAGCTTGAAGCTCCCCGAACAGTCCATCCAGATTCACCCTTGATCCTTGGAATATTGCGGCGTTTCTGGCTTTCCAAATGATCCAAGTTGCAGCTAAAACAATGATCCGAATCCACTTTCTTTGGTTGTCCGGAATGTTCTCAGCCTTATGTATCGTCACCAAATCACGGACAGTAAACGCAAATATAGGAGGTAATTTGCACCATTGACTAACCTTATGCCATAGCCAGGATGCCACGTAACATGATGTAAGTAAATGATCCGCGTCTTCGTCTGAATCTCCACATAATTTGCACTCCGCCGAGCCTTGTATGATCCTTCTTCTTTGCAGCCCCTTCTTTGTAGGAAGTCGGTCTTGTTCGGCCCTCCAAATAAATATTGATACCTTCTTGGGAACCCCTTTAACCCATTGGAAAGGGAAATAAGGAACCGCATGACATTCCAGCAGCTTTCGGCATGATGATACAGTGAAAACTCCATCCGTTGACCCAGCCCAAACCCATTTGTCCCTATCGTTTGAAAGAATGGTACCAGCAAACAGTGCCGAACACTGCTGCACAGCCGTCAATTCCAGGTTAGAGCTTGGTGCTCGTTTCCAGTCCCAAGACTGAGAACGAACAGCCACCGAAACAGATTTGCATTTTTCGATTGCGAACAAACAAGGAAAGCGATCTTTTAGTGGTCCGTCGCCTACCCACCAGTCCAGCCAGAACCTCGTATCAGACCCGCAGCCCAGCTTCCCTTTTATTGTGGCTGGGATGTTCAGATCTTGGTCCAAAACACAATCCCCGACCTTAAAAATCGAGTTCCAAACTCCGGAAAGGCCTCTTTTCACAGGTAGGTATGAGGAAGAATTGTTGCATTGATGTATAGCTGAAATCACCCGGCTCCACAATGCTTGTTTTTCGTGTTTAAATCGCCACCACCACTTAACAAGGAGGCTCTCATTCATGTGTTTTAAAGATCCAAGCCCAAGACCGCCTTTACTCGTGGGTCCAACGACTCTCTCCCAAGCTATCCAGTTTACCTTGGCCTTTTCATCATCGCCACCCCAGAAAAATCGGCGCCGAAGTGCTTCCAGTGAGTTAATAATCCCCATAGGTGCTTTGAACAGTGAGAAAAAATACAAGGGGAGGCTATCAAGTACCGCCCGCAGCAAGACTACTCGACCGCCGAAAGACAAATGTTTCGCTTTCCACTTGGATAGCCGTTTTTTGAACGCGTCCACCACCACATCCCAGTACTTGAGTTGATTCATGTTCGCACCCACGGGAACCCCGAGATACTTGAACGGTAGTTTATCGACTTTACATTTGACAATGGCAGCCATGGACTCCACATTCGAGGGAGGCACCCCAATACCGTATAACACAGTTTTGTGGTAATTCATTCTCAGCCCAGAGACGAGAGAAAAACACCTCATGAGACGCACTATGTTCTTAATGTTTGCTTCCCCCCATTCACCCACATAGACAATGTCATCGGCATACATAAGGTGGGATATGATCGGTCCCCCGTTTGGAATCCGAAGGCCGTTGATAAAACCCAGTTCTCGTGCTTTGTGGATGAAACAAGTAAGCGCTTCCATGGCCAAGATGAATAAGAACGGGGAGAGTGGATCTCCTTGCCTAACACCTCGGAAACATTGGAACTCTCTAGACGGTGAGCCGTTTATCAGCACCGACGCCCTAGAGGACTCCAAAATTCCGTAAACCCACATGTTCCATTTAGGAGGGAACCCCATTTGTTGTAGGACCGATAGAATGAAGCTCCAGTTTATAGTGTCATAGGCCTTCTCCATATCGACTTTAAGAATGAAGGTTTCGGTCCGTGATTGTTTCGCCCATGAGCATACTTCGTTTAGAATCAACGGGCCGTCCAGGATGTTTCTTGATGCCAAAAAACCGGACTGAACTTCAGAGATTACGGAATCCATGACTGACTTGACCCGGTTAGCGAGTGTCTTGGAGATTATTTTTGAGATACACCCGATAAGACTGATGGGTCTAAACTCATTGAAAGTAACCGGATCCGTACATTTAGGTATCAATGCAATGAAAGAGGATCCACACCCACGATTGATAACCCCATTCGCGTAGAACGCCTCCATCATTAACATAATATCGAGTTTGAGTGTATCCCAGTAGTGCTTTAGAAACCCAAAAGTGAGTCCATCGGGGCCGGGGGCCCGATCGCAGCCACAATCCCAAATGGCGTTTTTAACTTCTTGAAGGGAAAACGGAGCCACCAAACTGTCAGCTTGCTGACCCGAGATCCTCTTAATGGACGGGCAGGAGAACGTGGGCCGATTATGGTTGGGTTCACGGAATTTGTAAGCGAAAAACTTTCTAGCTTCATCCTTGAGTCTGCTCGGATCATGCACCCATTCGCCGTTCGTTTGAATACCCGTTATTCGGTTGGCACCCAAATTTTTGTTTATCATCCCGTGGAAGAAAGACGAGTTCTCGTCCCCTTCAACCATCCACTTAATTCTCGATCTTTGCCTTAGGTCTTGCGCAATCTCGGAACTGATATCGCCTAATTTCTTTTTGTTTTCAACCCATTCCAGGATATCGGCTTCCGTCGCGACCCCATTTTCCATTCTGCCGTCAATCTCACAAATCCGGTTTTCGATACTTTTCTTCACTGCCCCCCTGTTGTCACGTTCCGCCGCAAACCAGATTTTTATCTTGTCTTTAATGTTCTTGAGTTTGACAGCTAATCTAACATCAGCAGGAGCATTTGGGGTCGGCTCTTGGCAGGCAGCCAACACCACTTCGTCTAAACCGATCCTCCCTAGAGAGGAGTTGAAGAAACGAAACGGAGTGGCTCCATAATTGATGCTAGAAGTGGACAGGACCACCGGACTGTGGTCAGAGACATACCTTGGTAGTGCCGTCACTGTGGCATCGGGCCAGGTGTTCCAAAAAGAATCTCCGACCAAAAACCGATCGATCTTGCTGAGCTTAACACCTGAGTCGGAGATTCTGGTGTACTTCCTTCCCCCCATTGGATACTCGTTCAGGCCATTTTCGTCAATGAATGTGTTGAAATTCTCAGCACAGGTGGAGTTAAACTCACAATTCAACCGTTCTTCAGGCGACCGGACAGCATTGAAGTCGCCCATTAGAAGCCACATGCCATCCGTGACAGCGATTATCTCAGACAAAGCCCCCCAAAGATCCTTTTTTTGTCTCAGACCTTGCGGAGCGTATATATTCCCGATGTTTATAATCAGTCCAGACTGTTTTAAAGTACCACTAACAATCAGGAAATTCTTGTTTCGGATAACATTATTTTTCTGAAGAATACCGGGGTCCCAACATGAAACCAATCCACCCGACCTGCCTTCCGCATTAACCCAGTCAAACTCGACCGGGCGCCTGCCCCACATCGATTGAATTTTAATTTTGGAACCATCCTGTAACATAGTCTCTTGTATGCCCACGAAATTTGCCTTTTGGCCTCGTAAGACCTCACCCACTGATAGGAGTTTATCATCCTCCTTTAACCCCCGAACATTATAAGTTAAGAAATTCATTGGTCCAAAATAAGCTCACCTTCATCCCTGATTGATTGTAGCAGCTCGTTTTCATAGCCCCCCAAATTGATTCCGACGGCCATACCCAGTGTTGCAGTGTTCGCAGCCTCATGAGAATTCTCTTGGTTTCTTTCGCCATTGGAGTCGTTAAGATCTTGAGTGGGGTTAACCAGAAGGGTTATCGGGTCAAGGGTAGGGGGGATAGGTATGTTTGCAAAAAGGTTAACAGGGGTAATGCTATTGAGATTGAAGTTTTGATTCAGTGGGGTTTTTTTATTGGTGGGTCTCACTGTCGATTTCTTGGATAAATCAGGCCTGGGCCAGTTAGGGGGGGGTGTTAAGATCAATCAAGTCTTCGTTGGGCCCAAAGTCCCATCTGGCCCGTTTTCTGGAAGGAGTCACCAGCGGCCCACAGTTCCCAATACCCTCAATTGTCTGTTGGGACCCACTGACCACATTGGCAGTAACATTCTCCTGGCCCACCATATTATTGCAGCATTCATTGGTCTCGATAAAATCCATATTAATTGCATTAAGTTCCCCATGCACGTCAATCCCACTCGACTGTTGGGCTTCAACGTGACTGTTCATCTCCACATCCTCAACTGTAGGAATTTCCGACGCCGGTATGGCTACCACCGGCTGAGTCGCCGCCTGCTCCGCCTCCGGTTGCTTTCCCGACATCTCGTTTTCACCATGATTGATAACAAATTCACCCTCTTCGATCTCATCATCCTGGTTACCGTTACCGGAGGAAAAGCTCGGCGATTCGGCCACTTCAGGATCCTTGAATCTACCGGTCTCCATATCGTATGGGACACTCTTTTCATTGACAGAAGAAGCTCTAACAAAATCTGGGGACCAAGTTTCTTCAATCTCATTCACCCACACCCTGATACGATTACGCTTCCACTGTAGGTCCACAACATCAGTGATACGATTGCCATCACTGATCAACACCGCAATTTGTTCCATAGAGTAGTTTCCGTCCTTAAAACTGGCAACTGACCCATGAACCACCTCACCGTAAGAAGAGGCAATGTTGTCAAACACTTCCTTATCCCAAAGATGGACCGGAACACCCGTAATTTTTAGCCAAGCAACTCGTTCGAAGGGTAGACTCTGGCCATTCCATACGTCCAGGTTGTGAAACCAGGGTTCCCAATCGTTCTTCCTATCGTTCAGGAAACTCACCGCCAAGCTGGATGAAATGAACGACAAGAGGACATACATACCGTTGACATACCTCAGATTTACGTCCCGGACTTGGGAAGCTTTGAGGAAATCCTCTAATCTGCAAAGCCGAGTAACATCCTTCACTTTGCCTATTAGAGAGCTCCTACCAAGCATTGCTTGAGTTGTAAAAGTTTTGTCCGGGATCCTTATAAGTCTACCACCTTTGTTTACATTCATGGGAGGGAAATGACGACTATCCCCCCAGGCGTTCACCACATTGGTCGTTCCCTGCTCTCTGGTCTGTTCATTGCTAGTGTCCCGATTAGCTTTCACATGATGATCAGCAAACTGTTCGTCGTTCTTAGGTTCATCTTCGTCCTTTTTAAACTTTGCCACGTTGACAAATAACTTTTCATCACCTATTCTCACGTTTGCAAGAGCCTGAGCCATAGCAACAGAGTTACGAACATGTTCGAATCTGAGGAAGGCAAAGAATCTCCCGGCCTTGTTCTTTCTTCTTGGTAAGTAAGCATCCGTCATCTTCCCACAGTTTCGGAATGATCGCCATAATAAACCCAATGTGCAATCCCACGGAAGGTTTGCAACGTAGAAAGTAGTCGTGTGTTCATCGCCGCTATTTTGTTTTGCTTTGCCTGTATTCCGTCGTCTCCTCCTAGGTTCTTCCCAATCGCCGTCTTCTCGCATTCTCTCTCGCATTAAAACGTTTTTCCCTTTAACTATTCCCAGTGTTCTTTTGAAGAAATAAAGAAATTTACTGACTGATTCCATTTTACAAAATCATCTAGTATTTGTTTTTGGTTGTCTAAATAGAGAGTTTGTAGAAGGTAAATTCATTATGAAATTATTGTTATTATCCTTTCTGTGTACACTTCATACGCTTAGACTAAGGGGCTGTTTGGTTGATTAAGTGCTGAATCATTAAGATGATCTGAATGGTTAAGAGGCTCTGAATGGTTAAGAGCTGAATCATTCAGCATCCCTTATTAGCTTAATGGTTCAGCACTTAATCATTACATTCAGATGCCGAAACAAACAGTCTGAATGCTGAATGATTCAGAGCTGAATGGTTAAGAAGCTGATTAAGAGGCTACCAAACAGCCCCTAAATGGAGTGGAGTCGGGGAGAGTGACCGGGATGATGATGTGGACAAGCCCCCCCAAGGGGAACACCCCCACACCCACCCCTAAATTTTCGGTGACTTCGGGGTTTATTCCCCGTTCTCCCTGAGTTCTTTATATTATATTTATTATATATAATAATATTATTTTCAAACTTTTCTTTTCTTTTATATATAATATTATTATATAAAATAATAAAAAAAAGAAAGGGGAATTAGGGGAATACCATTTCTAAACTTTGGGGAAGGAAAGGGGAAAAATGAGGTGATGCTAATGTGACATTTGGGAGAGTTGCTCTTCACACCATATAGCCTTATCACTGATTTTTGGAGCATCTTTGTGAACACTTAATAATGCTTTTCACTGATTTTTGGAGCATCTTTGTGTACACTTTATACGTAGATACACCAAAAAATATGATGTAAATAATATCATTCTGACAAAAAATAACACATCAAAGAAAATAATTTGATGATGATTTTTCCTTAAAATAATAAAAATAAAGGTGGTGTACTAACCCAAAAAAAAATGAGTCAATACTTACAAAATTGACCTGCCATCACCTTTCATAGTGTTCATTTCACCTTTCAACATGTCTGGGTGATGGTGGACCACTACTTTCATGTTAACTTCACCTGCCCATGCAATACAAAAGTACATACTAATAATTATTGAGATAATTACACTTTAAAAACTTTATTTAAGTGGCAACATACTGCCGATCAAAAAAAAAAAAAAAAAAAAAGTGGCAACATACTGGATAGATTAAGCTTACATAATAAAACAGGTTTAATTTAAAGACAGTAGAATTTACACCTTATACACTAGAGGTGTTAAGCATGTTACTACTAAATAATATGTGTTCCTCCTCAACACTGATGTTGTCTCCAAATACTGAAACCCAAGTTTCCGCAATTTTCTCTAGTTTCCCTTCCTTCGAGTCGATTAAAGTAAAGGCCCGTAACGTATGTTTTGGGTTTTCAGTCAAAGGACTGTCACATAATTTTTTGACCCGAGGTACGATGGCCCCGTTTAGGTATATTGTGTTGTCATCTCCAACCACAATCATTTTACGTGGACCATTTCCAAATGCCAGCTCTTTATGCATGTGACCAATACAACAAGGGGAACAGAACATTTGGTGCTGCCTTTAAGTTGAGAAATAGCAAGTGCCAAATCTGTATCAACAAATATGATGTTATATATACATATATGTGTGTAATGTATATACATGTTGTGATAATGAAACATGTAACTTTATGGGCAGTGTGGCTTGAAAATTGAAACATTTCTGTCCATATATTCATATCTTTTTACATATAATTAACTTAGTGTCAGATACTAGCACAAAATATATTTCAAGAGTAAAACAACAAACAAACGTACCCAGTATGATACAATGGCGGATCTAGAAGAAAAATTGAGGGGTTAACGCGGGCTAAAAAAATTTGTTCCACGGTAGCTGATAGATAAAACGAAGAAGAAAAAAATTGCATTAAAAATGCACTTCGCCGCGCTACCCCTCAGCCCCCCTAGATCCGCCCCTGGTATGATACCACTCATACTCTCATAGCATAGCTAGAAGGTAGGGTGTGATAGGGGCAAATCTTAATTCTATCCCATGGAATAGAGAGGTTGCTCCCGTTGAGATCCCCTGCTCCCTTATTTTAAGAGTAATCTATTAAATTATATAATTTAGGAGGTACATGCATATAATAACATTTTTGGTGACTTTCGACCTGTTTCCTTTCAAGCCAAACGATTATCTTTTTGACTTGCCACGGACATTTAGAAGTAAATGGATCAAATTTCTACCTCTAGTTAAAATTCATTCATCTTCCGAGAGTTACTCATGAAAACGTAATCGACACAATAGAAGGGCCAGTCAACACTAGACAGGAATGAGTGAGATAAAAACGTCAATCAATAATGCATTTCTGCTTTGGGAGATCAATATGAAAAATATAGAATTTAAAGTTGATAAAATGTAAATTGTGAACTATTTAAAGAATATTTAAAAGGAATATAAATATTAAAGTGTTTTATATATCCCTCAGATATTAGGATTCAGTAAAGTGACTTTGGTCAAAGATTCATCTATGATTTGCAGTGGGGCATGGAATGTCTTTTAATTTGTTAATTTTGCAGTGGGAGAGAAAAGACAGTACACTTCCATCCTCAAAAAAGAAGGGCACACTAGTTTCCAGGTGTCAAAAGAGTTATACAATATTTACAATATGAGCTTAAGTTTATCATGCAAAAAATTGGTAATTACTACAGGTGTCAACTTCAACTTATTTACCTATGTATGTGTTGATATATGTTTATGTTTTATCCCTAACAAGTCAAACGGGTCAAATTAAAATTTAGCTAAAAGGGGAACATGTCAAACAAGTTGAAAGCCGGCGAAAGTCTTTTTTTCCATTCATATAACCTCCAAAATCATTTTTAACCAAACCTGTAGATTATTATATTTTGTAATCACATTTAACACATTCATAAATAAACAAAAACAAATATAAAAACAGGACGAAAAAGTATTAGTGGATTGACCCAATTCTGTTGTACTAAAAGATGACCTCTTTAAATACAAACTTGTGCAATAATGGTTACCTGGATCACCATGATCTCCACCTTCACGCACCCAATCTTTCCCACAAATGTCATTCATGTTGGAACCAAGACCTGAACATACAAACAAAAAACTTTAAGTTAATAGATAAAATTGGCCATAGCACATATAGGTGGCAATTCAAACCCTTTAGCTTATCTGGTTTCGGAGTTTATCTCTGATGTATTGAAGGGGTAAAATAAAAAAAGTTCCGCGAGAATGGAACAAGTCCATGGGTTGAATGAAACTTCACCAAAAGGAAATTTTTTATTGCTTAGAACCTACTAACTCGTTTGTAATTCAAAATTTAACAAAACTATTTCTAAAAAGATTTTGGAATTGTATAAAAAGTTTATTGGGTCAATCAGACAAGTACCAATATTTACCTGTTTTGAGCTGAACCCGTTACCTGACCCGGCCATTTTGCCACATTAAGTTAAACGAAAAATGAGATTGGAAAAGACGTGTGTATGTTTAACAAATGGCATACCGGTGGGCCCATTATGAGCAAGAAGAATAATGGAATGATTCTTTGGTGTCCCCATAGCAGCATCAGATATTCTTTTTGCACTCTCATTCATGTTGTGAACTCCATATCTAACAGATATTTTCTAACATAAGTTATCTACATTCAAATAAACCTTTAGCTTAAAACATATAACTAGAGAAACCATTTTAACCATCGTGATTCTAGAAGCCGATAATTGCTATTAATATATTATTTTTAGGAAGAAAATTCAGTGTTCACCAAATAATATTTTTTTTTTTTGAATTCTTCACATAAGATAAAAACAAAAATTACACAGACCTTTTAGCCAGAAGTTGTTTTCTAAAAAACCTTTCACCTCCACATGAGAAGGGACGCCCTCCAATAACACTCAGCTTCAATGGATGGAAGTCCAACCGTTTGTAACCAACATGCTCTTCCCCAAAACTGGATTTGATAACATGCATTAACTTTGTTCATTGTGGGTTCAATACATGATAATAAACTTGAACAGTATATGACTAATAATGTAATAGTCTAATCGGATTCCTTGTATCAGTCTTCGTACATAGTACTTCCAAATGAAATTCCTAAATCTGAAAACGCATTTCGTGTTTTGGGGCAGAGGTAACATGACCTTTGACTTCAAGCACAACTAAAGTTCAGTTTTAACAAGCAAGGCATGCAAACAAAACCCACCATTTATCTTAATTGTCTTGGATATTAGTAAAAAAATGAACAAAAGAGAATTACACATTTTTGGTGTTATAAAAACAGTGAGGTATATTATACTAACAAGAGAAAAATCTTCATAATTAAAAATAAATAAAACTCACCTTTCGAGTTGGAGTTGGACCGCGTCCTTGCGCCTTTAATTCAACAACAAAATTAGAAGGAAAAAATAAAATATTAATTATGAGAGCAAATCAGAGGAAGACAAATAGAATGGTTGAAACTATCTTCTTGAAATCACATGCTAGATTGTGAGTACTATCTTATTGTCTTTTTCAATTTCATTTTCTACGCAAGTGCGAGAGGATGAAAAAAATTATAAAAAAGAAAGAGAATACTGTGAGTAGCCTTTGATTGGTACAAACTAATAAGAACTGTTGCGGTTTATCTTGGAATCAATATTATAATAATACGTTAAGAAATATCTGTTTAGACTACCTGAGACAATCATAGTTTGTGTTTCAAAACGAAATAACATGTGGAGGCCACCCAAGTATTGGATTTTTCATTACGGTTACCCATGTACCAAAATTATCATATAGGCCACCAAATTATGTATCTTGTGTCATTAATTTTGACTTCGTCCACAAAACATGTCAAACAATGAAAATGTCTTACAAGTTGTATGAAAAGACAGTGATATCTTACAAGTTGTAACATGTTTCAAATTGATCACGAAACACCAAAAAATAACAGTGACATTATATAATAGTTCACTGAGAAGAATGGGTGATCCATACAAACAAGACAGCCAATCACCCACCCAGTATTGTAATCACAAAATTCAAATATGGTTTTCCTGAGTGTCAAGTAAATAATTCTTTTAACATAGCAATTTAACTAAAATAGGGTTCAATTTGATTTTGTGTTCAACAGAGATGGGTTCTTTTTTGGTTTGGGATAAGGATTCCAGTTTAGATTTTGGCCATGTTTGGTACACCAATGTGAAATGTCTAGTTAAACATGGGAAAGGAATGAGGCAACCGACTTTTTTATTCCTTGAGTGGAGCAGTTTTGCTCCATTCCGTCTATGAAAATGATTTTGGGCTATAGTAGTTTGGTTTAATTTGTGAGGTTAAAAAAAAAAAAAAAAAAAAAGGTAAAATAACAAGAAGAAAGGATGAAGCTTTGAAGAATTACCATATTACATTATTGCTCCTTTTAACTATCAAAAGATTTATTAACAGATTTGTTAAGTAAGTTGTTCTCTATGCTAAAAAAACAATGCCATTGCCTGAAAGTAGAAATCATACGATTTTGTGGCAAAATTGGTATCCCATGATAAATGGCAGCATCTCTTCTAATTTATTCTAAAAGGGTGACTGGGTGTCTGGGATTGCCTTTGCAAAATACATTTTGTGATTAAAAGTTGGCATATTCAAGAATCAGGTCTCAACCAACTTTTTAAAATCCCATTAAGAAAACGTAGATAATCAGATTTTCTCTAATGGTTTGAAGAACATAATTTCTAACTATTTGTGTACAGTTAATACCATAAGATCCATAATCAGATATTCACCGTAAAAACGCAACTTCAAACACCACTAATATTACATGCTCATATTAAGTGCACTTACTTTTCAGAAAAATTTTGGGTATTCCAAGCATCATGATTCCCTAGAATGGCCGCTTTAGCCATTTTGAGTGCAGCAATGCTTCTAACAAGTTCAACATTTTCATTACCAAAATCACCTGAAAAAGCATGCAGGCAGAAAAAACAGCACAAGACAGTTGAAAAATAAAGAATAAAATGTCGTCACCATTACCGCTAAATCTATATGCCGAATTAAAACAAAAAGGTTCAAGACCGAAAAAGAAGGAAAGCTTGCCATATAATCAAGTAGAAACAAGCAATGCATGAAAAAACCTGCCTGTAAACAACACCAAATCTGGCTGCAATTACAAACAAAAAGTCGTAACTAATAACAGAAAAAGGTAGAACAAAACCTCATGTGTGATAACGAGAGAATTTTACTATTTCGTTCAAGGTAGCCTATAGTTTTATGCGCACACATACATATGAAAGAATCACTCACATACTGTGATAGGCCCATCTGAACAACAGGGGCACCAATAAGAATACAGCTTGACCATCAAACAATGCAATTAACACCTGAACTTAAGCTGGATAAAATGATCCACACTGACTAGTGACTATGGATTTACAGGTTTTGAGTTTTAACCTTTAAGTGTGGCATTGTCAATTGTCAATTGCATACTGTATAGTGTATATACTATTATCACAATTTTACTCCTCAAAACCCTAGAATACATGTGAAATTTAACCATCCATCTAGGTATAAAACTATAATTATGTATAAATTTCAGTACACATAATCACCTCTACTGTGCACGCTAAGTAGTTAACTCGGCCGATATATTGGTGATATATCACCAATATCTCGATTGTCGGTCATCGACCAATATATCGGTACAAAATATCGGTACTATCGGCGATATTGACCGATATATCACCGATCACTATCTTTCTTCTTAGTTCTCCATTTGTTTTAATTCTTATTGTTGTTATTAGTATTTTAAGTCTTAATTGTTACTCCATTGTTAGTGTTAAATATTAAGTAGTGTTTTAAGTTTTAATAAGTTCTCACTTGCTACAATTGTTATTGTTTTGTAAGTTGCAAGAGGTTAATTTGTTAATGATAGGAGATAACATTAAATTATTAGTGTTAAATTGCTATATATATGGATTTTGCCTGATATAAAAATCACCGATATCTCACCGCGATAACCTATATCTCAAATATCGGTCCTTGACCAATATCCGATATTTTACCGCATTAACCGCTTAGTGTGCACGATATAAAAAACTACCTCCAATTACTATATATCACTACATATTTTGAAAATTAAACAAGGTTAAGGTATAATTACCTGCAACAGCTCAAGAGCCTTGGAATCCTCTTGGAGATCCCAATCATCATGCTTCAAAAATCAATCAATTTCAGATTATTAATAAACTAATATCAATTGACAATTAAAAAAAATAATAAAAAAAAAACAGATGGTGAAGACGACGAATGAACTAACCACGTCTCCGACAACGACTATTCTGATGGAGGAGAAGGCCATTGATAACCGAATAGAGTAGTTGCACTTACAAGATGTTGACGGTGACGGTGACGGCGACGGCGTTAGGGTGGAGCAACCGAATAGAACCGTTGGATTTGGCGCGTGAATTAACGCGCCGGAGAACATGGATTATTGTGGACCTGGTTATAATAATAGTACTGCTTATTAGTCTGATTTTTATAAAGATTTACAATTAACCCCCTCAAACTTTTAAACTTATCAATATTAGTCCTTCTGTGAACAACAGTTAACGCCCCAAAACTTTTCTCATCTAGTTGTTTTTCATGTCTGATTCATGAATATTACATTTCTTATTATTTTTTGCTAGTCTCATTTTTGTAACATATTGTTGTATGTAACTCCAACAAATTACATAACTTTACGAAGGTTCATTATAACAAAACAAACAAACAAACAAAAAATATTGTAAAAGTGCATGAGTTCATTAAATAAATGGAGGAGGTTTGATTCAATGGTAAATTTATAATTTGATATTAAGTTAAACATGAGTTGAGAATCACTCCCAATCTGAGCCGGGTTGATCTCGCCTAAAAACTCTCTAATAAAAAGGGTTTAAATGCTAAAACCGTTTTGAGCCCGGTTCAAATCGGTGTGGGTGGATTGGGGTTTTCAACCTTAAAATGGGTTTGGGTTTTGAGCAATCGAGCCCAAACTGAGTTGTGCACTATGAAAACAAATACAAGCCGGACCCCAACCCAAGTACACAAAACTAATTGGGCCTAAAATGAAGCGGAAATGGGCTTGAGTCAGACTCTAACCCTAACTATATAAAACCCTAATCTCATTATCAACCATCTCAGATAAGAAGAAGAAGCAGAAGACTCTGTCCTCTCCGCCGCCATGGTAATCTTCGAATTTATAGCTTATTATTATGTCCAATCGATGAATATGGATATCTTTGGTACTTGACCCGTTTGAATTTCAAGCATTTTAGGGTTATAAGTGATGATTTGTTGCATATTTTTAGGGTTTTGTTGCTTAATGTATAGTTAAGGTTGGGAGATATTATACCTATTGCAGATTCTGAGTGTTGACCTTAGTTTTGCTACTGGACATATTATTATTATTAGAAAGATGAAATAATGCAGCAAAATACCATTATTTTAGCAATGTGTTAGGGAAAATCAAATAATCAACACATGAAATGCTGTAGCCAGATTTTGGTGGTTAGTTTTCAGTTTGTAGATGGTATGATTATTATTAGAAAAGTGAAATAGTGTAGTTAGTCAAATCTTTGTATGGACTTTGGACACAAACATAGTTTAAAAAAAAACTCTCAAAGCTCGCGCCTTGAGGTGAGGCGATACGGAAGCTAGTATGCACGGTGCTTCATGGGGTTATTTTGTATGCACGCCTTAAAGGGCTTGAGGCGGTAAGAAAAGAGGCGCCTCAAGGACGCTTCAAGGTGTTTTGATGTGTTTTTTTTTAAGTTTGACTTTTGGTGTCACTTACAAACATTATGTGTCTTTTTTATGTTTTTGATGAATCTTATGATGAAATTAGTTGGTATTTTATTTTTTACTTGATGTATAAAAAATTCATTTGTTTTTTATTTTTAATTTTGCCTCATACATGTGCCTCGAGGCTTGATTTCGTTTTCAAACTTTGGGCCCAACCTTGATTAGGTTACGGAATAATGATTCTAGCATTGTGTTAGGATTAATCGACACATATATGGTCACCCGTTCTTCTCTGAAGCAATGCTCTTAGAATTTCTCTTGTATATTTTTACCACTAATTGTTAAATGTCTAGAACATTCGTACATGTTTATTTTTGTGATTAATTTTTAATTACTTGAACCGTATGTTGTGTTATTTTTCTTTTAGGTTGCATAGTCAGTTTTAAAATGATTACTAATGTGTAATGGCACATTTTAAAAATTAAGTTGTGATGTTTCGCTTAAGTGTATATTTTAATAATACAGCCGTCCCACAAGACTTTCATGATCAAGAAGAAGCTTGCAAAGAAGATGAGGCAGAACAGGCCCATTCCTCACTGGATTCGAATGAGAACTGACAATACTATCAGGTCAGATTTTGTTTTGTAATGATCTTGATTTAAAGAGATGACATTTTCTTTATCAACTAACAAGCTGTTAATTTTTATTTAGGTACAACGCGAAGCGTAGGCATTGGCGCAGAACCAAGCTTGGGTTTTGAGGTGTTTTTTGATGTATTATCTTTTGTTAAAGTGTTAAACGCAATGAATTTGATGATGAAATTGTTTGGTTACATGTTTTTCATGCACCTTAAATGATGGTAGACTATTTTTTTATTCAACTGTTTTTGGTCATAGCTGCACATTTAGTAGTCTGTGTTATGGAACATTAGAACACACATAATTAGCGTTACCTATAGGACAACCAAGGTGCAGCATAGGCGTCTCGAACACATAAAATAAGCTTTGATCACGGTCAAGTGACAAGCTTTGATCGACGCCCAGATGAGGCTGGCGCATCACTTAATTTTGGCGTGACAACCAAAAACCGTTCTGGTTGGGTAAAACCAGCTCATGAAGTATATTACAGTTAGGCCTCTTCGAGTTCAGCGTTTGCTTTTCTTTTCAAAACTCAAATAAGTTTGTGTTGAGTTTTGTATTGGAGACGGTATGAGTTTTGTATTGATGGTGAATCCTGTTCTATGGCTTAAACAGTTGCAGCAGTTTGTAAAACCTTATAATTCAAGTAAAATTAGGTAACGATTGATTTTTGAAAATACCGACTATTGATTAACCTAGCAGCCTCCAATGTCATAAATCTATTGTTAGACTTTATTTTTAAAAACCTCTTTTGGAAAATTGAATTTTGATTATAGAATCATGTACTCTTGGATTATTTTGAGTTGAAGTTGTATATGTATGGTTTTATAGGGTTAACTAGTTAACCATGTTGAATCGCTCACACAACTCGATGCAACCGGTTGAACCAATTTTGAGGTCAACTCGGTACTTAAAAAACGGTCTTTAAAATATTTGATTATTGTTCAAAATTTTCTTGCTTAAATTTTTACAAGACTAACTGTAATGAAAGGTTATGTTGTGTACTGAAGGAAGGCAAAGCACCACCCAAAATTTTCTTACTCCGTTAGAGTTTGTTTTTTAACGGTAAACTTTTAACACCTTTACTTAATTCTATATTTACCTTGCACTTGCAAGAATTTAAACACACAACCTCACATTAAATAAGAATTTTAGAAAACCTAAGTGAGCCCGTGACGACTTTGTTGACATTTAAAAAAAAATAACCAAAGTGGTTATGAAATATAAGTACAAAAGTAAATAATAAATACAAGGGTGATTTTATATACATGTCTCTTTCAGCACTTAAACTTTAGTAATAATAAAAATTCTTGATGTGGCAATCAACATTTAACATAAAGACATGTTGTATACTTAAATGAACTAGAACATTAATGGGGCAAATGACATGGTTCAATGCCAAACATGATTTATCAGCATCGGACAGTGGAAAACTCACCAACATAAGCGGATTAAGATACTATGATACAAGTATTTGTCCTTGAAAAACAGACCATGAAATTTGTCAATTCGCCTGACCATCTTCAATGGGAGATTTTTCGAGGCTAGAGTGGGTGAGGTGGAGAAGAGTTTATGTGCATGAACCAACACGGACAATTTTAAGCATGTTTAGGCAGCCGCGATGACATGATACATTTTTTGAAGAGCCAAAGAGTTTGACTATTGGAGATAGCTCTTACAAAGTAACTCTTCGAGTTTTGAGAGAAGTCTTAAATATATTAGACTCACAGTGCCTGAAATGGAGCTAATAGCGAAACCGATTCAGGATCCAGCTTGGCTTATAAAGAGGAAAGGATCGAGTTTGACTAGCAAACTTCTTTCAAGGTATAGTGTTACACGCGGATTACAAGTATATAAATAATTCAAATCCATTTTTTTGTAATCCTGCAACATTATAGTTATACTATTATTAGGAATGATTTTTGTAAAGCCATTGAATTTTCTTTGAAAAATCAGATTAATATTTTGAGTGGCTATGCTCCACACATTCATAAATGTTAATGGATTGCCCTCAATTTGTGAAATGCAGTCCTAATTTTGTGGGAAATGAGAGAAACAAAGAGGTATGCAGGTAAGAAAGCATGGATATAAAGTGACCGGTTTCCCTTGACAAAAAAGGGCTTCAACATTTCCCTCTAATCGTGTTATACATGACGACGATCCCTCTACTGTGTTCGAAAGCATGGTGGAGGACCTGAGGGATAGTCGCGAGGCCCAAATTTATCTTTAAAATCACTATTACTAATATATTTTAAACTTCTTTTTTTCTAGCAATCAACACGATGTCTGATAATTCCTTACATGACGTTAAAAGTAACCAAATTGATCTCGAAAAAATCCCTATAGAAGATGTCTTCACGATCCTAAATTGTACGCGAGAAGGCTTGAATGACGAGGAAGGGGCTAAGAGGCTCGACATTTTCGGCCCCAATAAGCTTGAAGAGAAGCAGGCATGTTCTCTTTCATTTATAATCAATAAGCTTGATCATGATCAGAGTTTTTTAAACAAAATTTTAGCTTATTTTAAGAAAAACATGGGTCAACTCTGGTTGGTTGTAATGTAACAGCCTAAAAAGCAAAGTTCAAATTTAAGAACACATAATAACATGATATTCTAAACATCTATTATTATTATTATTATTATTATTATTAACAAGGTTGAGTTGTTATGTTTGAAACAGGAAAATAAATTACTCAAGTTTCTAGGGTTCATGTGGAATCCTCTTTCATGGTCATGGAATTTGCAGCCATCATGGCCCTTATATTAGCCAACGGTGGTGGCAGGCCGCCAGACTGGCCGGATTTCGTGGGCATAGTTGCGCTTCTTCTCATCAACTCAACCATTAGTTTCATCGAAGAAAACAATGCCGGCAATGCTGCCAGCGCCCTAATGGCAAGCCTAGCCCCGAAAGCTAAGATTTTAAGGAACGGAGAGTGGAGCGAGCAAGATGCCGCAATATTGGTTCCCGGAGATATTATTAGTGTCAAGCTAGGAGATATTATCCCAGCTGACGCTCGTCTCCTTGAAGGCGATAGTTTAAAAATTGACCAATCTGCCCTTACTGGTGAGTCGAACCCGGTAAACAAGAACCCTGGTGAGCCAGTATACTCCGGCTCGACGTGCAAGCAAGGCGAAATTGAAGCCGTGGTCATATCCACTGGTGTCCGGACCTTCTTTGGGAAGGCTGCCCACCTTGTGAACAACACCGATTCAGCTGGTCATTTCCAACAGGTATTGAAGTCCATTGGTAACTTTTGCATATGCTCAATTGCAATTGGAATGGCGATCGAGATTGTGGTGATATATGCAATTCAACAAAGACCATATAGAGATGGTATCGATAATTTATTGATCCTTTTGATTGGAGGTATCCCGATCGCCATGCCTACAGTTTTGTCTGTAACGATGGCGATTGGGGCACATTACCTTTCAAAACAAGGTGCCATAACCAAGAGAATGACCGCCATCGAAGAAATGGCGGGCATGGATATTCTTTGTAGTGATAAAACCGGTACCCTCACTCTTAACAAGCTAACCGTCGACAAGACATTAATTGAGGTCAGTCTTCACTTTTTTCCTGGTCAAAATGGAAAAGTCAGTCACTTTACGGTTATATAATCAGTCAAAACTGGTTACAGGTTTTCGTCAAGAACTGCGATAGGGACATGGTGGTTGTGTATGCTGCTCGAGCTTCAAGGATTGAAAACCAAGATGCAATCGATGCTTGTATCGTCAACATGCTGGGTGATCCAAAAGAGGCTCGAGCCGGAATCAAAGAGGTCCACTTCCTACCATTTAACCCTGTTGACAGACGCACCGCCATCACGTACACTGACAATAAGGGTGACTGGTATCGATCAAGCAAGGGTGCACCAGACGAAGTAATGAACCATTTGCTTCTTAATGTTTATTTCCAATTACAAGGTTTATAGCTGATAACTGATAAGGCTAAATATCCTGATAGATCATCGGGCTTTGTAATCTCACCGCGATGCATTAAAGAGGGCTCAGGAAACCATTGATGGATTTGCGAACCGAGGTCTTCGGTCTCTAGGTGTGGCTCGACAAACGGTACCTGAGAAGACAAAGGAGAGTAAGGGCTCACCTTGGGAGTTCGTAGGATTGTTGCCGCTTTTTGATCCACCGAGACATGACAGCGCTGAGACTATTAGAAGGGCTTTAGAGCTTGGTGTTAAAGTTAAAATGATCACTGGAGATCAACTTGCCATCGCAAAAGAAACCGCAGAAGACTTGGTATGGGCACTGACATGTATCCATCGTCTTCACTTCTAACAGAAAGCATCAAGGGTAGCAACTCTTCAATCGATGACCTCATTGAAAAGGCCGATGGGTTCGCCGGAGTTTTTCCTGGTAAATATTACATGACTCAACTATCATCGTAGACAATGTTTACAAACCTTAATTTTCATTCTTACAGAGCATAAATATGAGATCGTCAAGAGATTACAACAGAGAAATCACATATGCGGTATGACGGGAGATGGTGTGAATGATGCACCGGCACTCAAGCGAGCGGACATCGGAATAGCAGTGTCGAATTCCACAGACGCTGCCAGGAGCGCGTCTGACATTATCCTTACTGAGCCAGGGCTTAACGTGATAGTTGCAGCTATACTAACAAGCCGATGCATCTTCCAAAGGATGAAAAACTATACAATCTATGCTGTCTCCATCACCATCCGAATTGTGTTGGGGTTCATGCTCATTGTTCTCATATGGAGGTTTGACTTCTCGCCGTTCATGATTCTCATCATCGCTATCCTTAACGATAGCACCATCATGATGATCTCCACTGATCGGGTTAAACCATCACCACTCCCTGATTCGTGGCGGCTCAATGAAATCTTCGCCACTGGTATCGTCCTTGGGACTTATCTTGCAATTGTTACTGTTATGTTCTTTTGGCTCTCTACCAGAACTGACTTCTTCCCCGTAAGTCGATGACACTTCATCTTCATTCATTATACAAAGTTTTTTAGAAAAATTAACATGACAAGAAATAACTCTTATGTTCAGAGGCTTTTTGGTGTTCACTCGATTGTTGGAAACAATGATGAGACCACTGCAGCGCTGTACCTTCAAGTGAGCATCATTAGCCAAGCACTCATTTTGTGACAAGATCTCAAAATTGGTCATTCCTTGATCGTCCTAGCTCCTTGCTCATGCTTGCCTTCGCACTAGCTCAGATAGTAAGTACCAACTACCATATCGTCTCTTTGATTTGAGTTGAGTATATCACTATCTAACAGTTTTGTGTTTTAAACAGTTGGCTACACTTCTAGCAGTATACGCAGACTGGGATTTTGCAGAGATGCAAGGGATTGGATGGCGATGGGCCGGGGTAATCTGGATGTTCAGTATCGTTACCTACATCCCTCTCGATATACTTAAATTCATTATCCATGGAGCATTGAACGGGAACTCTAGATAGATGTAATCGAACAATGTACACAAGAAAAAAATATATAAAAATAAATGGATATTGTTTTAAGATCTTTCTAGGGATTTTGTGTCCTAGGGCATGTGAAGTCAATGGTGAGGCTGGTGATTGCTACCACCTAACTCCACCACAAACAACCGTGGAAGAACACGGTAGGGGAAAAGATGTGTAAATTTCATTAAAGCATAGTAGAAGAAAGGGATTCAACAAGAAATGTGAATGTTCTTTTTTGAGTTTTTCTTTGATAATTTATTTTTCTTTTATGTGGTAATAGTAGCCTATAGGAGTATTTCTGTATCTCAGTGAATTTTTTGTGTTTAAAAAATTACTATTTTTTGATTAATTTTGGTCTCCAAGAGGTCAATTCAGAAGGAATTACATCCTCATTACAAGAAATTACAGCTTGTGCCATCAATTTCCCTAGCCAAGCATGGTACAATAGACCTCTAGACCCAAGACCCGAAAATAACCAAAACTTGCTCTTATGAGTTTGACCAATAAGATCATCTATTTGACCTAACAGTGGAAGAGACCCGTTACCTGTAAGAGGCGGCATTGCTCTTAGACCTGCACGCGCTCCATCAAAAGCCCATTTTGAAATGTTTGGATAAACTGAAGATGCTTTTGGTATCAGTTCTTCCAAAGCTTTAGAAGCTTCTTCCGCTGACACATTTTGGGAATGGTTGCAAGATTGCCATTCCCATGTAGAACCCAGGTACAGGCTTCGAGGATTCTGGATGGCAATCCACGCATCTGACAAGATTGAAGGGCTATGTTCTAGAAATTCTTCACTGAAACATTTTGATCATGAAAAGGTTGAGTTTCTAACCTAAGTTAAATATAAATGCATAGAATTATAGTAAAAATTAAATAAGTAAAGAGGACAAACTTAGATAATGCCACAAAATTGTTTCCCCGTTTGCCATTTTTTCACCTCCATATTATTAGAGTTGTCAAAATTTGGGAGGGTGGGGGTCTGGGGGTTGGGTAGCAAGTAAAAAGAAGTTCGGACAATATTGAATTGTTAGGGAAGTGTCAGGTTTGCTTACTTGGGACATTTTATTGTCCAATTTTTTTTTTATAAAATTACAGTGGCTAATATGATTACAAAACTACTTGATTTTAAAAAGCAAACCTCAAGCGTGCCTGGGCGCAGGGCGCAACAAGGCGCAGTACATGTCGCCTTGGTAGCTGCACCAAGGCAGTTTCCAAGAAGCACAGAAAAAGCGAATTTTTTATTTTCTTTTTTTTTTGGCCCTGAGGGGTGCGCCTCTCGTACCCCCATGAGTTTTGATGCAGAAACATGTTATACCTTGGGTTTTTTGGCTTGTACATATAGGTAAAATCATACAAAAACCTTAGTCATAGCTATATTTTGGGTAAAGGAAGCTAATATAAAAAAAAATTATATGCGCGCCTCGGGTATGAAAAGCTACCGCTTTTGCACTTGGCGTTTCGCGCCTCGCACTTAGACCTCTATATCTATTATCAAGACACAAGAGGTGAAAATGGTATCAAACTGGCAAAATCACTAGAGTCCTTACTAATGACCATAGTGTTGTACTTTAAATGAGAAAAAAAGAAGCAAAAAAAAAGTTAAAAAAAACATATTTCTTGTTGAAGCACCATACATGTCACTAGCACTTTAAATGAGCAATTTCAGATAAATTCAAGGTATATAAATGAAAACATCATACTTGGCACGTTTTATCTAAATCTATCTGTTCACAAGTAAAATCAAGTTTGTTTGGAAATTTAATCACTTCTATTGAAAAAGGATCCCAGACGGCCAGACATACACATTCACCCCAAAAGTCCAAAACACACACATGCATACACATATGAATGAGATCTTTGAATACTATGTTGGTAAATACCTGGTGTTGTCAGGAAGACGCAAGTGGGCAATTATGCCTCTACAAGTCCTCAATGGCAACTTTCCTGAAAGCTCTGGGAGGAAAGTGGATCTGGCTCCCAAACATACAATAACAGCATCATACTCACCTAACATGGAGCATGTTAATATTAACAATACATTTTAAGACCATAGACATACAAAGGAACTCCATATATATCACATATGTTACCTTCTAATTCAAGGAGATTGCCAATAGATCTCTTGTGAAAGTTTATCTCCTTTTTACCAAGTCCCACACTAGACATTTCTTTTGCCAGAGTTTCACAAGCAAAATAAAGGGCCTAGTCATGATAAAATATCTATACTCAGAACTATATTGATATACGGGATGCGCATTCTCAAAGTGGTTATATGATAAATAATCAGAATCAAACTTTCATTATTCAAGAAAGTAATGATAAAATGACCAGAAAATGACATTTTCGTGAATTTTTTAAGGGGCGCCACCTATCGAAATGAGAGTCAAAGTCTCTTGAATCAGGATAAAGTTTGACAAAGGAGCAAATTGACCATTCTATTTTACGGTTTTTACCCTTAGGGTTTAGATAACTAGTTGTGTTGGGGCTAGTATGACATTGATTATTTGAATCTTAAGCAATAAGAATATAAGATAACTAATCTATTTATCCCAACACGAAATCAGTGTCAAAATGCATATCCAAAACACCCCCTAAGAAACAACAGGAAATGGTTACGTAATCTATACATGACACAAGAGTCTATTTACCTCAAGATAGCCTTGGGGGTGTATATTTACAGCACCAGGCATAAAAAAGGCCAAATCCAAAGGTACAGATATATTAGGCACTAAACTCCTGGCTGCATCTTCATTGATAGACTGTATTCTGCAACTGGCAAGAGAGTTCTGAGCATTCTTTAAGAAGGAAAAAAGAGTTATTAATTTGTTAAAACTATATTGCATTTGTGTTCCTTATACAAATTTAGAAAACTTACATCATTCATCACACTCATGTTCTTCAAGCTGACTACGGGTCTCAAAATACCCTTCCTACGCGCAATAAACACATCAGAGTTCTGATCAAGTACTCCATTGTGTGTTTCAGCAATTCTTATAAGCCTTAAAGTCTCTTCCCAGCACTTGGCTGCCATCCAGAGAGGTTTAACTGCAGAAAAAACATACAAAAATAAGTTAATACAAAAATAAACTTCAAGAACAACATGTACGAAATCTGGATTAGAAACAAGATGTAACCTTTAGGAGAATAAGGATGAAGGAGTCCTCCAGCCACACCTGAAGCACCACCCCCGATTCCTACCTCATCAAGAACATCAACGTGAACATGTAAATCGGTAGCACTGCGCTGTAAAAAACAAGTCCATGTCAACCAAATCATAACCTATTTCTTCAAAAACCAATGAAAATTATATCTATAATCATGCTAAGATCCTGCACTGAAAGCATCTAACTATCACAATTCAAATGAATATCCGGCGGACCTAGCTTGAAGCTAGGTGCCGCGTCCGTTGCTACTCAACTTCGCGCGCGTAGTGGAAAATTAGTGGAAAATTTGTTTGTTATTTTTTACGATATTTGGTAAACGTTACTACTAAAATGAAAAAAATGAAAAACGTTACTACTGAAATTTTTTCTAGATCCGCCACTGAATTACGGATCGAGAATGAGTGTATACTTCTAACAAATGCCATGCTACTGACAATCCAGCAAATCCAGCACCAAGCACTGCATATCTACAAATGAAGAAACTAATCAGTTTTATCAACATTAATAAATAATGTTTCATTATGTTCCAAAATTAATCTTCTAACTAATTATTTACACGGTAATTCTCATCTAGTGCGTCCAAATTACGACTTTGATACATATTTTCTGGCCATAACTGAGTTTTAAAATATTCAAATTTAACCTAGTTATTTTTATAATATTTACAACGTCATCCGGTTCTTACGTCTGGTTCGAGTCAGTCATTATATGGACAGACTCGTAATCTTCAGTTTACAAAGTAATTTAGTTCATAACTGCCTGAGGCGAACAATTTAGGTGTTGGTTTAACAATCAACTTCTTAAACGTGAGAAATATAAACACAAGAAGATATGTGAATATTATAATAATAATAATAATAATAATAATAATAAGTACCTGAGGGATCGTTGATGAATATGAGAGGAAGAAGAAAACGACACCACCGGAATACGTGATGTTTGACCGATTACCGGAAAGTTCGACTGCCACGTAAGCATCTCCGATGACGGTGGTCGTCGGCGCCGGTATCTAAACAGAATCCGGTTTTGAAGATGGGGTACGGGTTAGTATTCGGTTTATTTTATTTTATTATTTTTTTTAAGCAAAACAAACATAAAATAAAATAAAATCAAATCAAATCAAATCAAATCAAATCAAATCAAATCCGTACTACGACTGCACCTATATTTGTAACGGTAAACTTAAATCATTTTTTTCCTACTCCCTCCGTCCCAATTTAAATGTCCCATGTCTAAAAACACACATTTTTAAAAAAAAATTGTTTGTATGTGATAAAATGATAATAATATCCTTAAAAGTGGTGATTGTGTTTTGTCTTTTATGGGCAAACCTGAAAATTATATTTCTATTTATGGAAAGAGACATTTAATTTGGGACAAACAAAAAAGAAAATAAGGACATTTAAATTGGGACGGAGGTAGTATTTCTTTAAACGCAAAAAAAATACCCTTAGCTATCCGATTACATCCATACGTAAAAAGTTTTTTTTTTAACGGCCAACAAATCAAATCCGAGCACTCTTGGGACACCTTTTCGACAAACTCACGTACTCTAAGAGTACCTGAGTTGTCAAACACCAATTTTGGGGAAAACCCGGTAACCTACCCGCCTGTAGGCACGAAGATGAAATTACCGGTAAACTCGGTCTGGCTCAAGAATCGAACCCAGGATCCCCCGGGTCTTCTATCATTGCCCACTAATGTCTCTACCACTACACTGTAATGGTATTGACATCCCTTCTGCTAATGTAGACAGTAGACAGCTCTAGTGACCCCACACTTTATCAATTTTAGAGGATACTTACCGCTCAAAAGCTCATTTAGTAAAACCTCCCACTCGTGTATCACAAGGAGAACACAATATTAAATTTTTATATGGTTTTTGTAGTCTGTGTTTAAAACTGATTTTTTTATTAAACACAACGTTTATGCATATTAATCCTTGGCATGCAAACTCAGAAATGTTATCGAAACTGTGTTATGTTATGTTGCGGGTGTTAAAAGGGTAGTAGTGTTCATGTGTTGACGGGTTAGATCCAATTCCAAAAATCATGGCATACACATAAATTTAGACACAGACATGAATACTTGCGGGTTGACATGAACACAACACTTAAAACTTCTTTTGTTTGCATCTTAGTTTACTAAAACTGTACATTTACAACAAAAAATAGAAATATGTATAAAAGGTTACATTTGATACCACCTATACATGTTCAATCAAAAACTAACCCAAACCACTATTTAGATAAACACACGTGTGAATCTAAAATTAAATTCATATCAAGAACACGGCATATCCATGATTAGTTATTTCTGGGACACTGTATTTGCCAACCTCGAATGATGGGGAGCAATTGTTGAAGAACCAACCGAATGTATTTGACCATTTTTTTTGAACGGCTAACAAATCAATCCCGACCACTCTCGAAGTACCCACTGAACAAAGGAGTATTCAGAGAGTAACCATTGTGCACCAATAATTTCACACCAGTTCCCGGGGAAAACCCGCTGCCCGAAGGCTAACTGCGGTAAAACCCGGCCCACCAACAGCATTTTGGTGCCGGTAGGACTCGAACTCCCCACCTCCCATAAGGAAAGCAAGGAGGGTGCCACTCCACAATAAGGGGATTGGCATTTGACCATTTTAACATGTCTATTCACTAACAAAACACAAAGAGGTGCTCAATCAAACAACATATCATTAATTTGCACGATGAAATTCCTTACGGAATAGCAACAAATGATTGACACTGTGAATTTATCCAGACTTTTTTGTTTAGTAAAGTACACGGATGGTCACTATGGTTTGTTTAGAGCAAATACACCGGATGGTGTGTGAATGTATCCACCACCTGCATTTATCTAATGCAACATTTATCATAAATGCATAACACAAAAAAACAAACAACAAAAGCCATGAAGGACAGTTTCCCTTCTTTAATATATCTTATATCTTCCAGCATATAAGCTATTGATGCCAACCTCACCAGTCCATAATAACAAAAAAACATACTAAAACAAGATAAATAGAGCAAAATAGTCACGACTTACTCTTCCTCATGTTCATCACTGTCTTCTTCATCTTTGTCACTGTCAACATCATAAAGACTGCTTCCGATCAGTCTCATATCACTATCATCTTCATTCAATAAATCTCTACCAAATTTGAAATCTCTATGTTTGACCAAAATCCAGCGTAAGAGGCGGTCTTCTTTGTTTAAGTAATGGAGCTCGCTGTTGAAGCTTGGCGGGGTCATCATTGTCATTTGCATCAGTTGACCCTATACCATAAACAACTTTCCAACAATTTAGTATTTACAACCACATACTCATAAACTTGTAATTTTGAATCCACCAAGAGTAACCCATTTGATAAAAGCAACCTCAATACGCCTGGAAAACAACTTATAAGAATTTCCAAACACATATGCTCTATTTTCTTATCAACAGCAACAACCTAAGAAAAAGCCCTTCCTTTTTATTCTTTTTAATATTTTAAACTTCGTTTTAACTTTTAAGAGGCATGAGTGACGCATGACGCGCATTTCCTTCTGTCTACCATTGAAATTGACTAATGGATTTCGCAAATTAGAAATAAAGTACACTGATTTTGTCGATTAGAAACAAGAGACTACTTATTTTTAGTTTGAACCAAAAATGAACTGTGTTTACAAAACAAGTGCTTGAGTTTAGGATTTAGAAACAAGTTCTTTAGGTCATATTCTTAGGTTGCACATATATTTGAGCTTCGTAGATTGTACATAAAGTTTTTCTGTTATTACTTACTTTTCAGTGTTCAAGGATAACCAAAGTAGTAAACATTATCTATAAACAATTTACAAATTCTATATTAATACCGGGCGCCTCACGTATGTGAGGCTTGCGCTCTTGGTTTTAGAAAGCGAAAAGGCGCACAAAAGCGACAAGGTCTAAAATCGAGGTGTGAAAGTGCAAAAGCAACGGGCTTTCCCATATGTTTTAGCTTCCTTTACCCAAATATTGTTATATTTTACAAATAACGTTTTTATATCATTTTACCTACATGTAGAAGCCAAAAAAACCCAAGGTACAACACTTTTCCGCATAAAAACACCCTAGGTACATGAGGTGCGCGCCTCAGGCCTGAAAACCTCAAAAAATACCTGAAAACTGTGCCTTTTGGAATTAGCCAGGCGCAGTTAGAAAAGGCGCTGGACCTAAGCCTTGGTGTGAGCGCTTTTTAACACCAAGCTTGCGCTTCACGCTACTAAAACCAAGAACATTCCATTGAGATACTACCAGTGGCGGAGCTTGAAATTTTTTTTTTTTCAGAGGGGCCGAAAGTCACAGGACCCTTAAAACGGAGGAACCGGACTCAAAACGTATACAATTTTCGGACAAAAACGCGTAAATTTACACTATTGAGCAAAAAATTCGGTGGACAGGCCCCTTAAAAGCTTCGCCCCTGACTACTACGTTGACAATTTCGGCATACCAGCTGAGCAAAATCTTAGCATATAAACCATCAAACAGATATATGGCATTACAAACAGTGTCAGAGATCATGCAATAAACGCGGTGCAATAAACGCGATCATCAAACGGTTTACCTGATAGTATCTGCCATCAAGCTTCTTGATACCATAACCCAACTGAACAGTCCCAAGTGATTTAAGATCAGTGTGAACCCCATTTCTTCTATACACATGTTTCCCAACCCTAGAAACCAATTCTATAACTGATTCTTTTCTCACATGAGGTTTCAGCAATAGCATACAATCATACAGCGGCATCTTTATATTATTCCTCTTTCTGTAATCATATTATCACCCATGTCACTTATACTTAATCATCACTTCCTAATAAATATAAAACTTATTAATTTAATAAATTAGGGTTACAAATTTGCCATACAAAAACTAATAAAATATTATTTTGAACATGAAATTGGAAAGATAAGCAATAAATTGAACTTATAAAAGAAAAAGAATACATACGCTTTGATTTTTAAGGAGCTGGTGCCGGCGTTAATGGAGTTTCGCCGGAGTTTATCAAATTAGGGTTTAGATGTATAGATGGATTGCAATTTGCAAATATTATTTAGGCCATGTTGTTTGGGATTCCTTATTTTACCTCCTTATAACTTATCTCCTTAATCAAGAAGGAGAAAAGGAGAAAATAATGTTTGGGTAATGGGTTTGAAAAGGAGTTTTTGTGGGTTGAAAAGGAGATAAGTTATAAGTAAGGATTTGAGACTTTTAGAATTAAGGAGATAAGGAAGTGAAAAAGGAAATAAGGTGATAAGGAGAAGTTTAGCCAAACATGGCTTTAGAGAAAACTGCATAAGACCCCCTTTTAGTTTTAAGGTATATCCAATTTTTTATTTTATCAGATCGACGTATGATTATACAGGACATTTTAATTGTTTATTCTTGTACTTGATTGCAAAATTGTTTTATGTAACCGGTCTCATATGTGTCGGGTGCCCATATGGTACGAACAGAAAGTAAACAAAAGCTGGAGTTTTCTAAACTCATAATGGTTTATTACATCGCTTAACAATTGTTTAAGTATAGTAATAATAGGATAAAGAACTAACTCTTTAGTTGGTTCTACAATTGCAATAAGACGTTTCAACTACTTGTATATAATAGAGCTCAAATCAATATAATTGTAACATCATCACACAAGTATCATTGCGAGTACCTATTTATGATCTTATGTGGTTAAAAATTAGATGTTGGGTTACCCATTATCTAATTAAACATAGTCTTGAACCCACCTCAAAACAAAGTTGAAATAAATACTCAAGTAGGTTTCTAAAAGTTGTACAATTGTAATAATTTCAAGCTTATAACAACTTCAACATACTATTCTATATCTAACAATACAAAATGAGTGAACAGTTCTTAATTGCTATCAGTTGGTTGACAACTGACATTTGAGGATTGTTTTTTTTTTTCTTCTATAGTTTTTTTTGCTAATACGTAGCTACATGAACTTTTCTTGTATTCTCTTTTACTTTCTTCTTTTGCTTTTCTTTTTATTTTTACCCTTCATAACTCCACTAAAAATTTAAATTTTATTTTTTTTATATATTTTCTTATCATACATTTTTACATTGATGTAGCTCTTCTTGCTTTCCGAATGTATCGTCATTAAGTACTTTTTTCCATCCACCGTAACGCGCCATTAAAAGAAGTGTTATCCCGCTGCGTAGCGCGGGTATAGTTACTAGTTTATTATATTTTTATTTAAGATTATATAACATATTAATATATTTGGTTTCTACACACGAGTTTGGGTAATTGAGCTGGTATTACAAACTGTAATACCAAAATATCAACTACACCTCAAACACTAATCTCGAATGTTTCAAATTTCGGTTTTCTCATTTTGTTTCGTATTTTAACATATATACGAATAACACATGAATAAGTCCTTGGCCACTATAAATTAGACATAGTAGGCCTACCAGGTTCCAAAATAGATTAGAATTTCTACTCCTGTTTGTTTTAGAATTGAAGTTAAAAAAAAGAGTAAATTGCACGGATGGTCCCTGTGGTTTGCCCAAATTTCACGTATGCCCCCATATATTTTCAATGGTCCCCAACGTTGGCATTTTATAACATTTTGGTCCCTACCAGCTAACGTCATTAAATTTTACCAGCTAACATTTTGGGACCATCCAAGCAGTTTAATCTTTTGTGTTTACTAAATTACCCTCTTTAAAAAATTATTATAATCTTTATCTCTGTATCTGTCTCTCTCAACACCAACCCCACCATCTTCCCCAAAACCACCATCACCATAATTGCTCACCACACCTCCCCTTGAAACTTCATCAACCCTTCCTTCAATATCTTAACAAAAAACGAACACACCCCAGCATGAATCATATGCTCCACACTCTCCAGATCTCTCCCGAGCAACCCGATCGCCAACGCAGCATTCTCCTGCCCTTCAACCTTCCCTTCCTTAACCAATTTCAACAAAGGATTAACCCCTCCTTCCTCAATTAATAAATTTTCCATACCGATCGTTATCGCGTGCAAGCGAAACAAGGGATGCAGCTGCATCTGATCTATAATCCAAACTACCAGGACGAACCAACGTCGTCCCCAACCCTAACCCAAACCTCCTCCTCCTCCAACCACCACCGTTATTAGCTCCACCGCCTGCTATGTCGAGAGTGATTGTGGATGATATGGGTTCGAATTGGGATTTGATTAAGAGTTTTGCTCCTAGAGAGGATGGTGATGGCTTGGGGTTGGGTGGGGCGGAGGATGTGAATGTTGAGACAAGGGGGATGATGGTGTCAAGACTTGATGCAGCTGTGTTGGCGTCTGATGAAGACCGGGTATCGGATGGACGTGATGATGAGAACGTTGGGAGAAGGGTGATTATCTTTCGAGCAATGGATCCATCAGGGTTGGTTTTAAAAATTTGCAGAAGGGTGATTTGCACTGTGTACGAAGGTTTTGACGAGATGATGGAGAGAAGGAGAGGTTTAGAGAGAGGGAGAGACAAGAGAGGGCTAGAGAGAGAGAGAAAGATGGTAGTGGTGATAGTTGTGGTTGGTGGGTTTGAGAAGAGGAGATATAACAGAGGGGTTGAGAAGAGAAGGGAATATGGTGGTGGTGGGGTTTTTTTTGTTTTTTTAAAGAGGGGTAATTTAGTAATTTCACATTGACTTAACTGAAAAACTTAACCTCCATCCAAGTCAGGGACCATCAATGAAACAAAATACAAACCACAGATCCCATACGTGTAATTTCGAAACGCTGAGGAGCAGAGTTTAAATTTGGGCAAACCACAGGGATCATCCGTGCACTTTACTCTAAAAAAAAAAAACCATAATGATTCTCTATATATCGAGCACGAGAAGGTACTTATATGAAAGAGCATAATGGCATTACAAAAAAAAAAAAAAAAAAAAAAAAAAAAAGATTAAAAAGCTCATAACATGTACAAAGAGTGTCAAAATCTAATAAAATATACATTTTAATATTTTACAGGAGATGCATAATATTCTGCTTCATATTCAACAGTTTTGTTCTTGATTATGAGTGGTCATTTTCTTTCAAACAACTTTTTTCTATGCTGAAAGTATGCCATTCAAGAAACCCCTGACAAGAACATCACCATAAATCAATCAACATTACAATTAGCTTTTAAACCATAAATAAGTAAGTTTTGACTTTTTAAAAAGTCAATAGTCAAAGTTGAAATACAGTGGAATCTTACCAGAATCCTGATGACTTCTTAACTTTATCTCTGTAATAATATGATAAAAATGTGATGAATATTGAATATAATAAAGGGTTTCAGTTTCTAGATATTGGTATAAAAATTGTACCTTGTTCTTCCTTCAAATGCATCGTTGATTTCATCGCCAGTCGGTCTACTAGGAAACGTTGACAAAATGACGTATTTCTCCTTCCCGTTAGAATCATTTACCCTCTTGAACAGCTCATACCTATATGGATGAGCCATCCTGTATATATGATGCAAGATTATAGTCATTTAGGCATTTTCTTATTGAAAATAAAAGTCAACACAAAATTAGACTAAAAAGGAAAGTGTTAGTTCACCTCAAAGCACCCATAATTGGATATTGTGTTCCTGCATAATAAAGAAGCCGGAACTGGTAGCACATTTCAAAAGATGCAGCATACTCTAGTCTTTGTTCTCGACCCATAGTCTATCAATGTAAGTCAACTTATAAATTTCCTGTAACGATTGAACTAGATACTAACGCGCCACAAAGGCTCATAGGCTCTAGGATGTAGGAACTTACTTGCATAATACCACTTGAAGCCGGTAAATCCTAGTCATAGAAGTTCAAGAGGAAAGTTAGTACCTTTCCAACACAATTTACATCTAGATATTTTTTTGAACCAAAAGAGAATACAAAATCATAAGATAAAAGTAGTAATTGAATTGTGGACCGACCTTGAGCCTAGGATTTATGAGAATGACTGGACGACTTCCAGCAGCATCAGTCATCGCTCTTAGATCCTGCATTACCCCACATGATGACATGTCAATCTTTGGGTTTATAGTTTATACGCATCAGATATTTGTAATGGTTGAAATTGCGACCCATATACGTAAAATAAAAAACGGGTCGATCTGTACCATTTTTTTACTAATAGAGAAAAGAATATATCCTAAAGGGGAAACGAGTCAAATGGGTTGAAAATTCTGCGATATTTTTCTTATAGCATAAAAACTCCTATATCATTTTTTTATTAAAACATTTAGAAAAATTAAGATGATATAATTACTGCAATCATATTAGACACTAATTATTTACATCAATGATGCAATTTCCCATAGCATTTTGAGGAGCCACTAAAATGAAAATGTCATCTACTTCATCAACCTCTTTGCCACCTACAGGACCACCGAAAAAAAAAAAAGTATATCCACATTAATATGTTAACTTATTTTATGCAAGCACAATACACCGTTTAAAATCTTCAATGAACTAATTTTACTCAGTACCTATTGAACCAATGTTTATGAAGTTCCCCATTGCACCATCATTACCCCAATCCATAAATTCCAAAATCTTCCGAGTCCCTGCAAGCTGCAATGGCATTCCTGCAAGTGCTCCTTCTCCCATTGATCCTTGAACGGAAACCTGCATCATTTTCATTCTACTATTTATATCTATTAACATATATCTAAAGTCTAGACGTCTAGTAATTAGAAGTAGCAAAATAAACATACCTTGACACGCTTTCCATCATCAGCAAATGAAAGAGCAAGAACCCGAACAAGTTCCATCAAAGTACCTATCCGATATACATCCTGTTTATAAATAGTTAAGCATATATTTTTTATAATTCTATGAAAATCAATAATTAGAAAAGATAAATGGTTCTCACCTGCTCGGGGTTCAGCTCTGGAATGTTAATCTCCACTTTTACTCGTGTTTTTTCCATCACTGATAGCTCTTTGGGTTGCTTGAAGCACATCATCATAAAAATATTCCCTAATTTCTCTGGAATGAGGAATGTTATTCAAGTTGGTGGGAATCCCTCTCCAGTTTTCCTGTAAAAGGATAAAATTAATAATAAGTATAACTGAGATTAATAGACGTCAAAAAAAAAAAAAACGGATGCTTAGTCTAAAAAAAACTGAGATTAATAGACGTAAAAAGATAAGATAGCATAACCACATACCTTGGTTGCAGGTGACTTGTTGAACTGGCTGTCAAGTTTACTAGCATTTTCTGGTTATTAAAAGAAAATCATATTTTAAATAAAAAAACATATTGCATTAGCATAAACTAAACATGTATTCACTTCAAAATCTTTGTAAACTTGCCTGACTTTTTTGTCTCCTTTTCTTTCTGAATTTGCAGAAGTATAGAGGTTATTTCTCCAAATATTACATCTTTAGGACGGTTACCATCGATCTGTAAGAAAACGGACGCCCAAAATAAACTATAATAAATCAGTAGTTAATTCAGAAGAGGCAGATTGGTGACTTGGTGTAAATAAAAAATGTAGATAAAAAAAAAACCTTCTTCAAAAGGTCCGAATTATGTGGATAATATTGCTTCCACATTCTGCTTATAAATTTGTAGACGCGATTTAACCTAAAAGAGAAGAGAAACATTATCATTCAAATCAACTATAAACAGTAGAGATGACAAGTTCGACCCATTTAAACATGAAACACATCAATTTAAAAGAATTGTGTTTGTAGCAATATATTGTTATTGTAATATAATTAGCTTCACATTAGTTATAAATAAATTTCTTTAGAAATGCACAAGAAATGTTTTCTAGTCAACTCATCGGCACATTTTTATTTATAAAGAAAAAGTCTCTTTTCAACCCGAACCCACTTTGTACCGTTACCCAATCAGGTGCCCATCTTGCCACCTCTATACAGACAGTGGCGAAGCTTGACCAAAAACTTAGAGGGGTCAGAAGTCACTAGTTTCGGGGGGTCGAAATCTTATATACCAAAAATTTCTATACGAATACTATATAATCGGAACTACTGAGCAAAAATTCGGGGGGGGGGGGGGGGTCCCCGCCCCTTAAGAGCTGCGCCCATGTATACAGAACCATCAGATCAGATAACAAACATGCCTTTTCTTCTGTGTCATCGGGCCGTGTTATGAGTCTTGCTTTGATTTCCTCAGTTTCTGGAGGGAAGTTTTTTATATGGTAAATCTTCCCTGTTTCAGGGTCCAGCCTTCTACCAACGCATCTGTCTATTAAAATTTCATCAGGGACCTGTGTATAAACTGCATATTGTTAACATTGCATCTGAAATATTTTCATCTTTAATGACGACACTAAAAGATTTATAAACGCATACATCTAGAGCAATGAATACATCTGGCCTTATCTTCATTTTCTCCAGTGATTGTGCTTGGGCAAAAACTGCGTGGAAACCCGTCCAAAAGCCATCCTTTTTCTTTTGCATCTTCTCGTGAAAGTCGTCCAATTACCATCTGTAGGTTTAAAATGACCATTCTTGTATTTTTTTTAAAGAAATGGGAAAAGCAATATCAGTCACTACAATTATATTATATCATACAGTTGTGACAACTTCATCCGGAACAAGGCGTCCCGAATTCATGTACTCTTTCGCTTGGTTTCCGATTTCAGAACCTGCTGCCACTTCACTTCTAAGTAGATCTCCAGTTGATATGTGCACCAATCCAAACTAGGGGACAAAAGGCCACAACTAATTATCCAACAATATGATCATCAAGGTGTATATATATATATATATATATATATATATATATCAACATAAAAGAACTTAAAAATTGTTACTTTATTGAAAAGTTAGCATTATACCATAGATAACTAACCTTTTGAACAATCATCTCACACTGTGTCCCTTTGCCTGATGCAGGTGCCCCGGATATCATAACTTTTAGGGGCTCATTTTGTGCGCACCTTACCTTCAGACCCTATTGTTAGCAATTGCATTTTACATCATTAACATATGTTGTTCAAAGGCATGCATTACAAGATTAATTTCGGAGAAATTTCTTAACATATTCACTAGATTTTAAGTCATATACTTCAAGTAAAAAAAACGTCGGTATGACTTTTCAAGTCAGTTCCTTTACAAAGCAAACTTTCACGGTCACCTAGGGCTGGCAATTTCAGACAAAGATGCCATAACACAACACGACATTAACAAGTTTCATGTTTGACCTTAACAGGTTCCATGTCTTAAACAGGTCGACACCGTAAGACATTCGTTAATAGCAGTGTGTAAAAAGGTTAAAGACCTGTTAACATATTAATAATTTTTTTTAAGTAGGGTGTCGGGTGGGGGTTATACTAACATACGTGACCTCACAATTAAAAAAACCCTCATGTTGAAAGTTGAAACCACATCTCACATTCTCCCTCTCTCAACCTCTCTCAGCCTCACCGTCAATCACATTCAGGACCCTCAATCAACAACAACCTCACGTTACTGTGTCTTATCGTGTTAACCTGTTATAAACAGGTTCGTGTTTCGAAAAAAATGACACAATAAGTTATTGTGTCGTGTTCGTGTCTAGCTCATCAGGTCATCGTGTCTTATCGTGTCGTGACCGAGTCACCAAGATTGCATGCAAAATTACAAAGTACAAGTAATCAAGAAAATAACAAAACAACATTTTGATGAATTAACCTTCCACAAACAATTACTTATCATCAAATTGTAGTCCAATTTCAAGATTTCCATACCAAACAAAGAAAGGAAGCAACTTTACAACAGAAACATAAGAAAATGAAATACCAACCTTGGTTCTTGGAGAAATAGTGAAATGGGTATGCTTAAAAACATTAACAAAAGGGGAATTTTGAAGGAATTGAGAAGAAAGTGATGGTAATGATGATGATGATACAGATTGTGAGTGAAATGAGGGATGGAGAGTGTAACCAGAAGAAGACAGAGAAGGTGCTGTGAATCGATTGTTGTGACAATTGAACGAAGAGGTTGCAGTGTAATTCAACATCATGAAGATGAATGAATGATGATTGATGATCAACTGAAGCAGTTGCTTTTGCTGATGGAAGTTAACAGAGCAACTGTCACCACAGAACCTTGAATATGTTATTTTTGGCCACTTAATTCTTGATGAATTATTTTATGTTTTAGATAAAAGATTTTATTTACTTTTTTGTTATGTTAAACAACTGTTTTAGTTACCCGCGCTTCGCTACAGGATAATAAGTGTCGTACCACTATCTAGCAATTTCGTCAATTACGTGGGCCAATAATCTTCAATTACATTAGCAATTTTCTTCAATTAGGTGGGCCAATAAACTTCAATTTCGTGGGCCAAAATAACGAAAAATATTGTGTTGGTCTAAACATTTTAATACTCTACAAAACCTATCCTAAATTTCAAAGCCATTTATCTCTCTAATAATACAATAATAAGATAACATTTAAATAATAAAATAAATAAAATATTAGACATTGTTCAAGTGTCTTTTATTTAATATAGATACAATTCATAAAAATAAAAATAAAAAAAGATAAAATGATATTGAGTGATCTATAAAAAGTAGTTTAAGGGGGGACGGGGCGCCACCCGAATTGTCCACGGGTACCAACTATCAGCACGGTATCACCGCCGCCATACACGCTGGTAGTGGTCCTGTGGACCGTTTTGCTTGTTCTATCTAACGGGCTGGTACCGTTGTTTTCTTTTATTTTTGACTTTTTATATACCTTTTTTGTGTATTTAACCGTTTGGTTTATTTTTTTAATTATTTTTTACCATTTGTTTTATGAATATCTTTACCTTTTTTAAACGGTTTGTTTAAAATTTACTTAAATAATAGGAACATTAAAGATAAATAAACATAAAAAACTAAAATTCATAAATATTAAACATAAAAAAAAATACATTAAAAGAAATAAAAAAACCCTAGAGTTGGCGCAACAGTTGTCATGCCTCGACATGGTCAAAGCTGCTGTCATATCAAGCCACATAGTCCACATGCGTGAGCTCGATAGCCAACTCCGGGGCAATGCCCGGCTCCTCCCTCAACGTGTTCTGGTACATGTTGGTCCACCGATCACACTTATTGGTGAGATCGGTCCACTTCCGCTGCAGGCTGACGGTTGTGCGGTCGTTGATGCCAACGTGGCGGTTGAAATCAGCCAGTACACGTTCCCAAAAAACCCTCCGGGTGGGAGCCCGAGCCCGAGGCCCTCAAATGTTGACGTTGTTGAAGTGCCGAGTCGTTCGAGGCGTCTTGGTAGCATATCACCAATGCAATCTCTTCTTCGGTGGTCCAATGAGTCATCTTCGTGTGTGTTTCTTTGTATAAACGGTGGTAAAAGTGTGTTTTAAACCCCCATCGTGTGCTAGGTTTATATATAAAAAAATTCGAACGCTTTGGTGGAACGGTATCAATGCCATTCAATTCGATTGAACGGTTTCCATACTGAATTCTGACCGTGAGGTTGTCGGACGGTTGAAATAGTTTTGGTAATTAATTTTAAACTGTGTGAAATAATAATAATAATAATAATAATAATAATAATAAAAGGTTTAATGAAATTATAAAAAAAAGAATTAGTGGAGTGCTGCCTACAAAAAGGTGTTTCAGTGAAGTAAATCAGTGAAGTGATGTGGCAAAGCAGGATTGGTTAAAATCAGTGAAAGGAAAAAAAAATCTAGTAGCACCCCTCTTGGCCTAATAGTTAGGTGATTGATAATACGTTATCCTTGTAAGGCTATTTGTCATGTTTTTATTTTTTTCTTTTATTTCATGTCAGTTTTAGTGTGTAATGGTTTCACTTTCTCACTATTTTGTTTTCACCTTTAGTGTGTAATGGTTTTACAAGTTTTAACTATCCCAACTCATTAAAATAGAGTTATAAACTACATAAAAATTAGACTTATAACAAGAGAAGGTAGTAAAATGGGGTGAGGTGGATTTTTTTATTGGGTGAAACAATTATTAATTCATTAAGCCAAAAGTGAAGTTGCACACATGAGGGCGTGAGTGTGTGACTGCAATCACGCCTTGCAACGTCAAGTGGTTTTTCACAAACCTTGGGCTGGTGCACAAGAGCGTGAAAGCGTTAAAATCCAATGTTGCATGTGGGCGTAAGCCCATAACACGTGGTCTAAGGTGAGAAGTGACAATCTAAACAACGTTAACTTAAATTATGTTCTTGCAAAATATAATCAAGAATATTAAATTCGGTACATATAATCAAAAAGCATGAAATAAAACAATTATGCTAATTCAAATGTTAAAGGAATTAGTGAATTACTAACTCAAAAATTATGCTAGAGCCAAGTGGATATACAAATTATAATATGATGATGTATTTAATGTTATGTTTATTAGGATGAGCACACAAGTTACATAGATGTAGCAATGTATATAATAATTAAATCACCTCTTATTATTTTCACGTTCTCTCTTAGTAAAGCGGTTGCATTGATCGTCACTCAATCTTTGAGTCCATGTAAGTCTCTGTATGGTTTTCATGTCACTTTTGTGTCTTGTGGCGTATGAAATTTTGTCATAATGTCATGTAACATGCACATAATACCGTGAGGTAAAGCGGACAATATCATGGCTGCGACAGAGGTGTTACCATATGATGCGAGCGCCATAATATGTTATTTGAGATGGCATGATAAACCTCATCGAGGACGATTTGTCCACACGCAGTTCTACTTCTACATATACAAATCTCACAGTAGCATTGAACAGGATAGAGATCATAGATACCACAACTGCACAAGCTTAACTTCATGAATGAAAAACCAACTTAATATCAAATATAAATTGCTCATGATTTCATACAACACTAACAAGAAATTTAAGAATACAACCTCAGTAACTACCATTACAAAAACTCAAACCATCTTATTCTCATTTCCCTCCAAATTCATCAATACTCCTCTTTGAATGAAATTTCAATCAAGTTTCACCGAAGAGAACAAATAATGCACGAACCAGAAAGATGAAAGGAACCCAACGGTCCCAGTCGCAAGCATGATAGCTAGAACCATGAACAGTGAGTATCCCAGATATAGTGTAGCCGAAACGGGTCCACTCAAGCTCTTGAGGTCAAAAACAAGGTAGTTAATCGAATACAAGAAAATGTATAATGCAACTGAACCTGAAGCGAAAAATGACTTCCACCACCACTTATAGTCTTCGACGCAAAGATGCATGTAGGTCAAGACTAGTGACACCTCAGCACAAACCACCACCAAAAGGATCAAGACAATGAATAAAAACCCGAAAACATAGTAAACTCGACCCATCCATATGCTGGACATTATGAAGAAAAGCTCGATAAAGAGTGTCCCGAACGGAAGTGTACCCGCACCAAGAACCAATAACCAAGATGGGTACTTTTGAGCTGGGATTTCACGAGGTATTTGATTGGTTCTAACCGGGTACTCAATATGCGGGGCCTTTGCACCGAAATAACCACCAACGAGTGTTAATGGGACCGATACGCAAAACCATAGCAGAATTAAGATAACAAATAACGAAAACGGGATTGCACCAGTGCTGTGTGAGCCCCATAAGAGGAAATTCAAGACGAAAAGGATCAAGAATGCGATACCAGGGAAAAAGCAAGCAACTTTCCAACAAACGGACACCCAACCTTTATGATCGCCACTAAAAATCGTTCTCCACATACGCACAGCAACATAACCAGCCAAGATTCCAAGAATCATGTAAAAGAACAGCATACCTGTGAGCAGGGTCCCACGAGAAGCCGGAGACATGAACCCAAGAGCAGCAAACAGGATTGTGACAACCGCCATTCCAAGAATCTGGACACCGTCTCCAATCATAACACATAAAAGTGCTGGATGATCGGGAACACGAAAAACATCACTCACAACAAGCTTCCAGCCCGATAACTCTTCGTTCATTTGGGCCTGCGCCTCTTTGTCCAACTCTTCATAATGGGTCAAATCCCGCCTTACCGTTCTCAAGAAAATCACGAGAACGATCCCTGCCAAAAAAGTGATGACCATCAACGAATTCAGGATTGAAAACCAGTGTACTTTCGCTCCTTCCATTTTCAAATAAGCGTCCCATCTCGACGGCCATTTGATATCACTTTCCACAAACTCAACTTCATAAGTAAACGCCACAGGCTCGTTTTCCTTTATACCCATTGTTACAGTGTTGGCTTCACAAGAAATCTTAGACGGGTACTTCCCGTACATCTTTAAATTCTTTAACGACTCAGCATTGTGCTGGAAACTACACGGCGTAACCTCAAATCCAACAACAATATAACCCGGAATATCAGATCCCGGTTTCTCAACCGAAGGAATTGTTTCAGCCGCATCCCCTGCACCCATAACACTAGCCACATTCGTTTCCTCATACTTATGAACAAGAACCGTAAACTTCAAGTGATTAAACACATAATAAGTATCTTGAATCTTAACCCCGAGCGGATACCCGGTCCATCTCACCAAAAGTTATCCCTCTTGGTATACCGAATCGCAGGCAAATTATCAAGAATCACATTAACTTGATACAGCTCATCAATCCTATTACTCAAAAGCTTAAACTCATCACTCGATAACGGCTTAGTTTGACAAAGAAAGATCTCGGTCTCATTCGTGTGCATCTTAAACCTATACGGAGAGTTTTCGATCCTATCTCCCATCAAAAGCTCACCAAGATTCTCAGCACTATCCTTAACACCTTCTTGGGGCTTACAGAAGGGTAAACTATAATAACTGTAAGGGATTTCAGTCTCTATTGAAGTCAAAGAGTTGACTTTCACAGACAATGTATCACCTACAATATATTTGTGTGGATAACTACCAGGGAGATAATATCCATGACCCAGTTGAGATACTAAACAGATTAGCAATACCCAGATCTTGAATTTTTCAAAAACTTTCATTTTCTTTAGATCTGTAAAACCCTAGTTACCAAATTCAAGAATCAGTACAAATGCAATAAAAACATTAGAATATCAGTGTAATTGGTAATGAATGTGTTTGGTGATGAATGAGTATAAAATGAACTGACCTTATGATGAGATTAAGGGAAGATTATTGAAGAAGAGTTCCTTAATTGTGTGGGAGAGATAAACAATGGCAGAGATGAGTTATAGACGACGGACGATCTGTTTTTTGTCGGTGATCTTGGAGGAAATATTGGTAAAGGGTCAAATAAATTGTATGAGAAGACAAATCATGTGTAAATTTGAAGCATAACTATTTTATTCTTTATTTAGTACCGCGCTCACACGTAATAACGAACCCATAAAATCCGGGTTTGATATAGTTCATCTACGTCAAGGGCATCTTCAAGTAGAAATTGGTGAGGCTTCGCATGATTTCAAAATTTATCAGTCTCACTAGTCACTCCCATCGAAGAACATGGAGATCACAGATTGAATTCTGCCTTCCATGAAGTTACTTTTATTAAATATTCGTCTATGCTTTTAATAAGACTTCTTAATAAAAAGTATCAGATGTGAATTGTGGTGAGGGTAAATAAAGAATGACATATAAATAATTCGCTCCACGATTTGATATTTACCCGAATGATTATATTTCCCATAAAGTAAATAAGTAATGGACTAATGGTTAAGCATCCATAAAAAAAACTCACTGAAAATGACATCTAACCCTTCCATACATAAACGAGTATATATAAATTGCAAATGAATACATAATAAGTTAATAACCATTAAATTAATAGAGAAAGTATACGGTACAAAGTTTCTTAACGTGAGAAGTGTAGGAAGCCATCACAGATTGACACATGTAAACCATGGTTAACTATACCTAACTCAAACCACCTATCCTTCCTTTTGTTGTTGTAGATCTGAACTAACCACCCTTCCTCCCCACATTTCGTTGTTTCGGATCTGAACTGTCACTCATAATCCGTCACAGCCACCGCCACTCACAATCCGTCAACAACCCAGTCACGATCTCCTTTCTCCGATCCACACCAACAACCAACCATGTTCAACACTACTCGACTACCCACAATTATACCTCCTCTTCAATCACCAAAATCACCACACCTTCCATCCAATCATGTTTCCTTTTCAAATACCAAATTTTCAAGTAAGGCGATTACTAATTTGGGTCAAGAAGGATCGACTCCTGGTCTTGATTATTCTTCTTCCCCTGTTTCAGTTGACCTGAAACGCACATTAAATGAATGTGATTTTGATCGGGTTATTGATGAGGCTCATCGGTTTGATGAATCAGTTGTTTTATGGTATGTTTATCGATTTAATGCAAAACATGCATTTAACTTGTTATAAAAGTGCGTTTCAAACAAGGTTGGGTTTTGATGAATCAAGACATTAAACGCAAATTGATTGAAGTAATATTATAAAGGTGCGTTTAAGATTGAAACAGAGGGTCATGGGATTGGTTTTATCATTGTTTTGTGTTTATGGGTGTTGGATTGTTTGGAAGGTGAATAGTAGGAGAGTGTGGATAAACATGGTTTAATGGTGTCAAATAGTAGAGAAATGTATTCTCCATTCAATTGGTCGAGATACTAATGATTATCATTTCAATTATTCTCACTCCATTCTAACCTTTCCCAAAAATGTTATTATATAACTGGCCAAAAATGAAACATGCATTTGTTTCTATTTCTTTTTTTGGAGGTGCGTTTGTTTGGAGCTTTAATGTGCGTTTGTTTTTTATGTGGTGCGACTATTTTTAAGGAAATATACAAAGAAGTTTAAAATTGTAACGTGCATTTGTTTGTACAATGAGTGCGTCTAAAGTTTCAATTAGTGCGTCCAAAAATAGATTATTATATAATGAGTGCGTTTAAAGTTCCCTATTATCATAGTCATCTTCTTCGCCGACAACTTTTTTATAACCCATTTTTATCTTTAATTCTTCTTCTAGAAGAAAAATCGAGTGCTTCTGACAAATAATACGTTCGTTTTTAATATTGATTCATATGATTTTCGACTGATTTATTGTATAATTATAATACTCTGTTTTTCTTGTTTTTTTCCAGTTATGCTTTGATTTTCGTTATTTTGATTCTGCTTTTACGAGTTGAAAAAAATTTAGACATTTTTTCCTAATTTACCCTTGGTTAGTTTGACCAAAGTATGATTAGGGTTTTTAATCATCATCCAACCATCTTGTTAATCTAATGACTGAGATTTCTTCCTACGCTTCTTATGTTAAAATTACTTTGTACGTTATCTCTACCCAAATTAATAAATACGAACATGGTTGTCCACAAAAAATATGAAAAATGCAAAGACCTGTTAAATACTTATAGTAATAATATAATATTACATAATAGTCAATAAAATTAAACATTTAATACTATTCAACTAAACATGCTTTTTTCTTTTTGAATCAATTAGATTTAATAAAATAACAGTCAATGTTTTGTTCACATCAACAACCATTATATAAACAATGTTAGGATATTACGTTTATGATATTCCGTATCCAATCATTATAAGTTTTTTAATCCTAACATCATTTTAACTTATAAAACACATAATGTGAATGCAATATTTTTTTAACAAATAATTAAAAGACTATTGACCGAAATTGCTACATTTCTAAAAGTATCATCTCGAAATGTGAATGTTAAAAAAAACAAATATTGTTCAAGATGGTTATACAAAAGTTTCACATTTGGTGCGATTTTAGCCTTAAAAATCGATATTTACGTAATTTTTATCTTAAGAGTTGAAAGTAGATTGGTCAAACAACCAAATAGTTGATAACAAGTCAACTCGAAATAAAAGTTAGCAATTGTGTGCTAAAAAACGAAAATAGCGGTAATCTTATTTAACCCAAGAGTTTTGAATGACTAAGAGCATTCACATTCTATTCTCCTTCTCCATCTATATAATTTAACTAAAAACACAATTTTTGTTAAAACTTTGTTTACTTTTTTAAAAACCTCACACATCCTATCCTCCATCTATTCTTTATCTTACTTATAAGCACTTGCTTTATTATTTTTTTCCCTCCATTTCTTATACACTCACAATGAATTATAGAGGCTTGGATTTGAGCCTCGAAATATAGAGACTTGCTTTTGTCTTCTCTAAAGCGTTCTCTCTTGTAGAAGATGAGATGAAGTGATATTTTGTATTATTTAATTAAGTTCTTCTCTTAAGTTCTAGAGATAAACTGTATACCTTTTCTTTGACTTCTGCTATTCACCTTTATATTAACATCCCATCTTTTTAAGGGGGTAGACGCTACCCTGGACTTCACTAAATGTCTAAATTACTCCGATTTCCATTATTGTCACATCACTTAACTGATTCACTATCCTGAAACACAAATTTGGAGGTAACACTACATTGGTTTCAAACATTAATTAAATAAAAATAAAAACACATTTAAAACAAATAAAGGAATTTTTTTTTTAAAAAAAGAAACACAACTTAAATTAAAAAATAACCTAACCCATCTTCTTCCCCCAAACACCCATCTCCTCCACATCTTCCTCACCAAACACCCATCTTCTTCCTCCAAAAACCTACAAAAAACAAAAACTTGATGGTGGTGATGAAAGGTGACGGTGAAGAGTGGTGGTTTGGAGTGAATGACGATGGTGGTGGTTTTGGTTTATGGTGTGTGTGAGAGTATACAAGCCACATCCATAAAAAAACAAAAATCACACTCCTTGGTCAATCTTGTGCTAGAACCCGTGAAACGTACCCAGAACCCACTACTCCTACCACCAAAGACGTTGTTGCTGTAAGGGTAATAGGGTACCACTAAGGTTTACGGGTGGCGGCGCCTCTCCCTCGTTATAAAATAAGAGATAAACTTAAATAAATAATAATTTTTAATTAAATTATATAGATGGAGATAAAAGACACTCTTGGTCAGCTTTATAAACATTTTCATACTTTAAATGTGACCCTCTACTCGATCAAGTGTATTTTTAAATAAAAATCGTTAAAGTAACTTTTTTTTTTTGAACGGTGACTGTCATATGAATGGCCTAATGTCACACTATCTAATAGGCAGTCTTAACCAAAGTCTGCCACAGACTACGTTGTCGTAACCAGGCTCCGCACTTATGTATGAAGCTTGATTACAACATTCCCTCCAAGTGATCATTTTTATGATTAAAAAAAGAAGAGAAAAAAAAAATAAATTACCAATTAAAGAAATGATATTTTTTTTGTTTACATGAACAATGACGTTATCTATTGGCAGTCTCCTTGATTGGCAATATCTTTTTCTTTTCTGTCTGCTTTCTTAGCTGCTTCCAACCCCTGCAAACGAATCTTCATTCACACTATTTTTCTAAAAAAAAAAAGCATACTCACTGTTGTGATCATCTAATCATACTATTTATTAAAGGTTTGACCTGTCTGATTACACTTATATTCATTCATTTACAGTTAACTTTATTTATTAGTTGCTTCAATAATCTTCACAGATCACGGTATCTTGTTGTTTTGTTGTATTGCTTTGAGTTAGTTATTGAAACTGTTATCTGGGTCTGATTAAATTTATTGTTTTGATAAAGAAATTATAGTCTTTAATATGCAAATCTTGATTTGGGGTTTTGTTGATCAATTAGGTTATTTGGATGTCTACTTCAAGTGGTTTTAGAGTAGGGTTTTGCCTTGTTTCTTGTTTCATCAATTGGGCTTTGTTTCATATGATCCTGTGATCCGATTCGATGATTCTTTGAATTTAGAGAGAGAGAGGGGGGGGGGGGGGGGGTATTTATAATTTCTTTTTTGAAAAGCTTGTAACTTTTTTAATATTTGATGTTGTGGGTATCAAAGAATGAATTTAGGGTATTTAGGATCATATTCTATGGATTGTTACAGTTTGTGTGTATCTAGTGGCAGTTCAAGTGGTTTTAAAGTAGGTTTTTTTTTTTTTTGGGGGGGGGGGGGGGGGTAAGGTTGTTTCCTAGCAAATCTTGGAACTTTCTATATTTGATGTTCTGAGTATCAAACAATCTAGATCTTTAAGCTACATAAATAACTATGTTTCTTGAAATGAGCAGTTTTAAGTCAAGAATCAGTTCTTGTTTTTGTTTTTAAGTTATCTATGAGCTTCCAAGTTATTTCCATAAGAATCTTTTGCACTTGCAACTCACATCCCACATGGGTTATTTACATTTTTCTATATTGTTATTAGGTTTCTCTAGACTTCCGGTTGACTTCCTCGGTGATTGCGGAATAATTTCGCGGTGTGAACAAGACAACTTCCTGATTCTTGATCCAAAATATCAGAGAAATTAAAAAATTCCCACTTTCCTATTTTGGTTCTCTCATTTTCCTTGGTTCAATGAACGAAGAAACAATCTTTATTGATTTACAGTCCCCAAAGGAAAGAAAGTCGCAAGGAAATGTGATTCATATTGTCGTGAAACGAGGTTGCAAGTTTTCGTATTGAGTTTTCCACTGTCCATTGCCGATTATATTTGCCGTTGGATTGTCACATGCAGAGGATGATCTTTTCCAGGTATATAATCTATTACAGAGTTTTAAGTTTTAACTTTGTAGTTTGTGACAAATTATGTTTCTTTTTCATAAGCTAGTTTTGTGTTATATGCAGATTGTTAATAATTAGAGGGCGATAGAAGATATTTGCGTGTTTAAGTTATAAAAGAAACTCAAAAATCTGTTTTTAGAACAAAATAGTTAGCCATGGAAGGAGCATCTGGACTCTTGTTTCTTTGTTGCAGTTCTATTTGCCCTTGTTTTGGATCTAGAAAGAAAGATACAGAAGACGCGGTTCTTGTTAAGGAATCAAATTCATGTGAGTAAAATTGCGATATTATGAATTATAATTTATTCTAGATTTCGTATGAAATGTTCAGATTCTTGAGTATGTATTTGATTTTTGTAGTGGCTCCAGTTCCGTCATCAGAATTGGGTTCTGTATCCGGAAAGGTTGCTGCAAGTCCACTACGGGTCCCGCCAAGTCCCGGTAGATTCTCGATGTCACCAAAACTTGATAGGATTGGTTCGGTTCATTTGACTATGAGGCAAGTTGCGAGAGCTACTCAAAATTTTTCACCATCAATGAAGTTAGGTGAAGGAGGTTTTGGGACCGTATATAAAGCTCAGCTACAAGATGGTCAAATGGTTGCCATTAAACGAGCAAGCAAGGTAACATACGCACGCGTTTTGTAATTCATTTAGACTTTAGGTTATCTTGAGCATGACTTGTGAAAAATGGGACCTACACTCACATCAAAATTTGTCCACACATGCAAAATGAAAATGTTAGGAACCGTGAATGGACTGATCTTTCATTTTGACTTTTTTGGTCAAACTGTCATATTTTCGCGGGTCATAAAGAAAATGATATATTTGTTGTTGTCTCCTGTTACTTACTTTGATTAAAATGTTTATGCAGGAAAACTTTGATTCCCTAAGAAGTGAATTTAGAAGTGAGATCGAGTTACTTGCAAAAATCGAGCATCGGAATTTAGTAAAATTACTTGGTTATGTTGACAAAGGAAATGAACGCCTTATTATTACTGAGTACGTGCCCAATGGTACTCTTAGGGAACATTTAGATGGTAAGATCATCAAATGTGTGTGTATATGTATTTATGTATAAAAGATTTTGATGTTTGTGATAGTTATATTAGAGATTTTAATTTTGTTATTTTTTTCCACAGGTATTCATGGAAATTACCTGGATTTTAGTCAACGGCTTGAAATTTCCATTGACATTGCTCACGGCTTGACATACCTTCATTCATATGCAGGTAATGCCCGGTTCTGTTCGGTCTTTTAAGGGGTGTTTGGATGTGCGTTTTAAAACCAAAAGTTATTTTTGGCATTATTTTTTAATAACAAATGATCTTTTTTAGTAATGTATAACAAAAAAAAATCATCTTTTTTTCTTTTAAGAAAATATTAACACAAGTAATCTCAATATTTTTTTTGATAATTAGTTTGTATGTTCAAAACTTATTATACAAAATAACCTCCAAACATTTGTAATTAGCTTATTGCATGGATAGCCAACTAGCTAGGGTGTGCTAAAACAGGTCATGTTCACGCTTTGGCGGGTCAAACCTAACACGAACCCGAAAATCGTGTTTTACAGATGAACCCTCAACAAAACACGGGTATTCGTAGGTTGACACGAACACGACCTAATTAACTCAAATATTGTTTTTTCTTCTGCACGGTACTATAAAATTGCAAATTACAACAAAAATACAAATTTGTACAGAACAACTACGTTTAAACTATAAAAGCCGACGCTCATTTACCATTTTACTTGTAAATTTTGGCACAACTGATTTAAGCTATGGTATAAGTACGTTTTTTAAACTATAGAAATAAAGGGGTCAAATGTATCAACCTGCGAATCCGGCTGGTTGACTCAAACCTGACTCTTTTAGGTAAACGTGTTCTTGGGTTCGACCTAAAACTAACCTGAACCTGTTTAGGCAACATGTTAGTGTTGTAGTTAAAACAAGCCCACTTGGCGAGCCCAAAGCGAAAACCGAGTAGGGGTTGTTGATCTCAAGCCCGTTTCTGAATTTTCATTCTTATTTTATTTTAATCTTTCTTTAGGAAAACAAATAATCCACAGAGACGTGAAATCGTCAAACATTCTTCTGACTGAAAGAATGAGAGCCAAAGTGGCTGATTTTGGTTTCGCAAGGGTTGGCGATAATGAATCCGGTAAAACACACGTGTTGACCAAAGTCAAAGGGACAGTCGGGTACCTTGACCCGGAGTATATGAGAACCTTTCAACTAACCCCGAAAAGTGATGTGTATTCTTTTGGGGTTCTACTGATAGAAATTCTTACGGGCCGAAGACCCGTTGAATCAAGGCGGTCGCCTGAAGAGAAAGTCACTGTTAGATGGGTAATCTTCAATCCCTTGTCATAAACATGTTTAATATATTATTCGAGTTTAACTAAAGTAACCAGCTTCAGTAAGTATTTCTAAAAGAAACACTATTAGATAGTAACCAAGCATCGAAAGGATGTGTATAGTTGCATTAGAAGCTGAAGCTGTACATATTCCTTTTGGCAGGCCTTTGGGAAATGCAGCAATGGTGAAGCGATGGATTTGGTAGACCCGCAAATGAGAGAAGACGTAGACGAGAAGATTTTCAAAAAGATGCTGAATCTGTCGTTTCAATGTGCTGCCCCGACTCGAGCTGATCGACCGGAGATGCAAGCAGTGGGAGAGCAATTATGGGCGATTCGAATGAAGTATCTCCAACTTGGGAGAGAAGAGTGATTTAAAAAAAAAAGGTTTTAGTTTCTTATGTTGTAGATTTGTATAACTTGTTTTAGATATGTATGTCATGTGTGTTTCTATTTCTTATATTGCAGTTTCATGGTCCCAATTGTGGCAGGTTACAACTGTATGTACAATGTATGTGTTTTTGAATTGTACAATAACTTCATGCATGTTCCTGAATCGGATGGACGCTTTGGGGTTTTCGCATAAACAGTTGTATATCTATTGTTTTAAGTGTGATACATAAAAAGTTTATACAACGGTTTTATCGTTTGTTATCTCGCTACTTATTATTATCTAACATGCGCTGCGTACAAATGTATTATACTTAAACACGTTTTGATTCGTTATCCAACACTCCACACCACCGGTTTATCGATCCTAACAAACAGGAAGATACCATTTTGAAACAAATGGAAGACATAAGTCAATCACTAAAACATAAAAACAACCAAAAAGCAATCATGATGTCCTTCAAGGCCATTATTTTCCTAGCTCCAAACTTCTTATTACAAGCTAATAACTGAAAGCTTGAAACATAGCAATAACACGTTATAAGATACGGAAATTACACAAGCTTGAGACCTTCAATTCATGGATGTCACAAATAGTAATTACCTGTGTTCAGGAACTAAAGACGGCACGTATCTGCATCTTCAATAAGTGTTAAGTTCAGGAGTTGAGGTGATTGTGTGCAGATTATTTTTGTTCAGTTTTCTCTTTTTCCTGTAGAATGTATATGGTGTAGTTTAGTATTAGAGGTCTAAATGAGCGGAGTCGCTCTAGATCATAAAAGCTCTAATTGATAACGAGCCTATGCTTGACTAGGCTCATAAGCCTAAACGAGCCTAGTATTTATACAAATGTAATGATTTTTACTTGATATTATAAATATAAGTTACACATGTAGCATCAGGAGGGAACATGGCACTCACCAGTATTGGTTGCGCAACACAAAGGAATCAGTTGCAACTTTCTTTCCATCATCATTCCGATTCCAATGATAAAAGGCGTGTGTTTTATTCATTATCTCAAGTGTAGAATGTCCATAACTTGCCTCTCGAAATGCAGAATAATCAGGCTGAGGGTCATTAAATCTACATGATCATTGGAAACAGTTTAATAAAGAGTGAAACACAGAGAGATGGTCACTTTTATTATATTTTTTATAAAAAAAAAAATATAATTAGAAATAAAGACCACCTTGATGCAAGACCTTCTTGGTTTCCACCATCTCCAACGGTTATGTAAATGGGAGCTGATTCGTCTGGAACGGGATAACTCACACCACCAGTTATGTTGTACTGTATGTTCGATATCCGGTACTGAAATGGCATATTTTACTAGGCTTAAAAGCTATGCAGTAGAAAAACTGAACACTTCACTAATTTGATCTGTTCATTTTGACCCATCACACAACCCACTCGACACAGACGCACCCATACTGTCACCTTTAAAATTCGGTTACACTTTGTTGATAATATCAGTAGTTGTTTGATGGAACTGCTTTTTTTATATCCATATAAAATATCAGAAGATAAAAAAGATAAAGAAGAGTGACGAACCGATCTTTCATATGCATGAACATGTCCAGCAAAGACGACATCAACTTTGTACTGAACAAACCAACTCTCAAATGCAGCTCGCATGCTTTCGCCCTCCATGTAGTGTGCGCTATTACTGTTGTATATAGGAACGTGCATTACAACAATAAGCCAAGGTGTTTGCCACCTGTTGACTTTTTTAAATTCTGATCTCAGCCACTTATATTGCGGTGTATATTTCACTGTCGAAAGAAAAACAAAGAGTAATACCCAAAACGGAATCAGCTGAAGGCTAAGTTACCTTAATATGCAATTAGCCGAAAGAAAAACAAAGGTAAAGCGGTAAATTACCAAACGGAGAATAACTGGATAGCACAATTATATGAGCAGATGCACGTCTGACGGCATACCAAAGAGGACTACTGCTTTCACTTGCAGCATAAGGAGTGGGGTATCTATAAATATATTGTTTGAAAGGAACAACTTCATCCTGTGCATAAAAAAATGTTCAACAATCAAAGGAAGTTTGGAACGACGGCATAAGGAAATAACACGTGTTACTGAAACAGAAACGCTACAGAATGTCATCTACTGAACACAACGATGTTTGATACTTGATAGCAGTGGCGGATCTAGAAATGAATTTCAGTAGTAACGTTTTTTATTTTTTTCATTTTAGTAGCAACGTTTTCCAAATTTCGTAAAAAAAAAACAAATTTTCCACTACGCGCGCGAAGTTGAGCAGCAATGAACGCGGCACCTAGTTATACACTAGGTCCGCCCCTGCTTGATAGAAAGACAAACAAAACAAATGCAAGAAATTATATCCACGATAGTAACGGTATTAAATATTAGTTTCACAACCTACCATATATGGCATATACTCTATCTCATGATTTCCCACTGTCGATATCCATGGGTGATATGCTTGAATTCTTTCAGCGAAACGACCATATGTATCCCAGCGTACGCCCATATCATCATATTCGTACTTATCAGCATACGATAGATCTCCAACGTGTAACACAGTTTGTGCTCCACTCTCTATGTAATGTTCAAGAGTTGACAGAGAATTATATGTCTGACCCAAGTCACCTAAAACACACATAATAAATAATTAATCCACAAAACAAAGTCATAATAATTGCATCAAAACAAAAATAACTCACCTATAATTCCAAATTTGTAAGGAGCATTTAGATTGATCTTTGGAGGAGTTTGAAACCAAAATGATCGAGCAGATTCGCCTTCCCCAAGCTCATAAAAGTACGTAGTTGCATACTAATAAAAAGACGATTGTTAGTCATGAAACACTCTTTTAAATGATTCGAAGAATTACGCAATAGATAATGTTACTTATGGAGTATTCAAGTTAACAAACAAATACCTCAAGGTCACTGATAAGGCACTCATGAATATAGCCAGATGTATAGTTGTAAAATGTATAAGTTTTAACTGTCCCTTGTGCAGTAAAATCATATTTCTTCTCTTCTTTACCGTATCTTACTTCGTTTGACCCTGGTTCCTCGGGTGTCACCCATACGACAATTACAGCTTTTCCATCATAATCTCCTTGAGTAATGTGCACCTACAAAATGAGCAATGTATGATCTTTTCGTCGCAGAATGTAAAAAATAACAAAAAACTTATACAACCTCAGAAGTTTACCTGCTCTGGAGCATTATAACCGTTGGGAAGTGCAAAAGCTTCATCGTCAAGAGGAATGTCGTCTGATGGCCATTCTGAACGGACGAAACTGCTTGTAACACCAGCATGTATATTGTCCAGAAAGTTCAACAGAATAAAGCCAATAAGCAGAAACCGAGGTACTATCGATCCCATTTTCTTATCCTTCAAAATATTTGAATAAGCACAATGGTTAAACAAACAAATAAAATAAACCTGTTCTGTTTTAAGCAAATATACTATATAACGTTTATCACAAACCAAACATATGAGTCACATTAACTTTGAGTGCAGATAATCAAAATAGCAATTTGTTCCGTACAAGTCATTTCTGGTCAATAAATATATTTTGAAAATTGAACTTATATAATCTCTCAATAGTCCAACTGTTATAAAATAGGGAAATTACATCATGTTTGAACATGTCCATCCAAACAAATTATGAGTTTATCCTAGATAAACTAGTGGTGTGATTAAATGAGGTGACACTTTATGATTGAAATAAGGTTGTTTAGTAAAAAAAAAACTGTTAGAATAAATTGTATACTAATGTTATACAAGAAGGTGAAATATTCTCAATATATGTCGCAGTTAATGAGAATGTACGGATAATTAGCTCCTACTATAGTCGTCGATGGCTAAGACCGTCTCTGTACCTCCTCGACTCTACAGAATGTAGACAATAATTCTACAAAACTTGGTCATAAACAAAAAAGCATTGCATTGCTTTGCATTGTGACTATGTGAAGGAAAGGAAAGGATGTGTTGTAATAAAAGCCTGAACTATACCTCTATTTAAAGTCCTGAATTATTATAACTACCGCGAAAGAACGAAAGAATTCATTCACATACTCATTGTGTGACATAATGATACTCGAACGATAAGGCTGACTAGTCGAAATCCTCGATGTTAGGCCTTAGGCAACAATTTTACATAACTCTCTCATGAACAAACAAACAAACAAACATTGCATTCATGTGAGTGAAGGAAAATGGAAAGAATGTGTCAAAAAAAAAAAAAAAAAAAACTTATACATATGTTTGAAGTCCTGATATAACTACCGCAATGGAATTAGTGCACATACTAATTATGTGACCTAATGATACTCGAACAAGAACAACATATACATGTATATATGAAGGGTGAGCCTTGGGCGTCAGTGCAAGGCGCTTACAAAGCAATAACATTTTAAAGCGAGTCACGGTATAAAAATATAATTTTAGGGGTGTAAACATGTTTTAGGCTTATTTAGGGTTAGTTTAGGTTGTTTTACGTTGATTATAGTCTTGTTTAGGGCTAGTATAATTGTTTTAGACATGTCCAGACGATTCTTGGCCTGAATCCATCGGAACTTAGCCTGAAAAACGCGTCTGAGGTCCTAAGAGTACGTAAGGCTTTTGAAGCAAAGCGAGATATTGCATTTTCCTTCTATATGAAAATAAAACTAGATATTGCATCAATGGGATAGAAGTACTACAAATTACATGACATGCATATGTCTTTGTGAAATTATAACAAATAACAAACTTGGATACACTTCTTGTTGCTCTTGGCTAGAAATTCGGCTCATGATTCCGACTCTCGGACTCTACTTCCTGTTTTAACACATGCAAAGCAAAGTTACAGAAAAACTAAATAAATGAACCATAAGTGGATAAATCAAACCGAATAAACGAAACAATTAATTGAATATAAATATAAAATTAAAAAAAATATTTTTTATTTCCTATTTAAGTTTTTAACTTATATTATATCCCATTTTAGTTGTCCCATAAATTTTATAACTTATATACGTGTTTTTTTTCTTTTATGTTTAACTTGTCAAGTTACACCAAAATAGAAGGTAGACGGGTAACAAGCTGCGCCGTCAGGTAACGGTCATCATAACAAGAGAATGAGACACTACATGTTACTCTCGAAAGTTATAATAATACTTAAAATTTGAACATCTATAATCATTTAAATTAACAATCATAAATTTTTATCAGACAGAAACTATCTTAATTAATTGAATCCTTGATTCAATAATTTGAATACCAAACGAATTTAATTTGAAGTTAGAACACATTTTAAAATCTAGATTTTTTTTTATGAAAAACAAAACGAAATATACTAACCAGTACTGGTTGTGCAGCACAAGGGAGTCAGTTTTAACTTTCTTTCCATCATCATTCCGATTCCAATGGTAGAACGCGTGTGTTTTGTTCATTATCTCGAGTGTAGAGTGCCCATAACTAGCCTCTCGGAATGCAGAATAGTCAGGTTGAGGATCGTTATAGCTACCAAATCCATTAACAAGAGATATAGTCAATCTTTTTTTTTGTCCAAGAACAAAAAAAAAATGTGAATTATTGATTAAAAAAAAATACAAAGTTCACCTTGATGCAAGACCTTCTAGGTTTCCTCCATCTCCAATGGTAATGTACATGGGAGCGGATTCGTCTGGGATTGGATAACTCAAACCATTGGATATGTTGTAGCGTATGTTGGAGATCCGGTGCTGGAAATGCATGCGTATCTTAATTATTAGTTAAATCCAAAGTACTTATGTTTGGGATTGACAAAGTGTTTACACCTATGCATGTGTTCATTTAACGTTATACATATAAGTTGTTTACATGAAATGCTTAATATCAATATAGTTGATGGGAGTGAAATAACGAAATAACTAGAAGTTTGTACATGTAAACTAAACAAATATTAAATCTTGGGACTTCTTTGTTCATTTAAACATACTTCTAGGCGGATGGTTCATTAGATATTCAGTTCATTTACAACTCTAACTCTAATACTGATAGCCCATGTATATGAATATGTAAAAGTTTTATAGATGGTTGAAAATTTTCTTTCTGTAACAAGCATCCTAGTCCTACTCTAATTATTACCCCTGTAACTATTGAATGATAATAATTTGAATTATAACCTTAGCTTGATAACTATCCCAAAGTAGAGGCTCTATGCCTCTATCCCAAACCAATCTGTATGATTAAAAATTAAAACTCAACACTAGTCCACAAACTTTTGGATATGTTAATAGACCCAACTCTAAACCGCCTTGTTTAGAGGCAATAATTAATCCGGCCCAACCCACTACGATTAAGTGTTATATATTAGCCCATTGGGGCCTATAATGTGCATGACAATGAAATGTTTTATTCTTATGAAAATCATGAAATTATTTTTCTATATGTGTTATATGCATATACTTGTGTCATAATAAGTTAAAAGTATATAATAGGCATTATATAAGAGAACTCTTGGTCGGGCATCTAATATTTTACTAGCGTATCTACTTTTACTCGTCCAAAATCTGAATATCTTCATTGTATGTATGAATCTATACAACATGTATGACAAGCCTTAATTAGTTGCATATCTCATGGCTAAATTAGAAATTCGTTTATGAAGGAATGCTAGCGAGTATAAATTACCGATCTTTCATAAGCATGGACATGTCCGGCGAAGACCAAGTCAACCTTGTACTCAACAAACCAACTCTCGAACACAACTCGCATGCTTTCAGCCTCCATGTAGTGAGCACTGTTACTGTTGTACATTGGAGAGTGCATAAGAACAAAAAGCCAAGGTGTTTTCTTTCTGTCCACTTTTTTAAGCTCTGCTAGCAACCACTCATATTGAGGTGTATACTTTACTGTCCACATATATATCACAAATCAAATCATTATCAATAATTAGTTAGAAACTCAAAACAAAATGTTCAATTTTTTTCCATGATCATTAAGTAATTTTAGTACTTACCATATGGAGAATAACTTGATAGAAAAATTACATGAGCGGACGCACGTCTCACTGCATACCAAAGCGGACTACTGCTTCCGCTAGCTGTATAAGGCGTCGTGTATCTATTCAAAAATTGTCTGAATGGTTCAACTTCGTTCTAGTTCCATAAAAAGCAGAAAAAGAAAAAAATTCAAATATGTTAGATATAATATTTTCAATTACACAATATGATTTAACTAATTATACTTTGTAATTATTCTATTATATATATAGTTGACTAATAATACATAATACCTTAGCGGTTTTTTTATTGAAGACTTACTATTTCTGGAAGATACTCGACTTCATGATTTCCGACTATCCATAACCACGGTTGATAAGCTGCATTTCGTTCAACAAAACGAGCATACGAATCCCAACGGCCACCCATCTCATCGAATTCATGCTCATCAGAGTAAGATAGATCTCCAACAAATAACACAGTTTCTGCTCCACTCTCAATATAATGTTCAAGGGTTGACAAAGAATTAAATGTTTGCCCCAAGTCACCTAAATTAAATCAATAATTTAACCACAAAAAAGTTAGTGATAATAATGTTTTTTTTTACTACTTGTGACTAATCATTTATAAAAAAATACAAGACAGAAAAAAAAAAACTTTATTTCACCTATAATTCCGAATTTATAGTAAGCATTTGGATCGATCTTTGGAGGTGTCTTAAACCAAAATAATCGAGCAGAATCACCTTCTCCGATCTGATAGTAGTACTTGGTGGCATACTAATTAGCACCAAGACATGTAAACACTTGTTAGTTATGAAACAATTTTAAATGGATTTGAAGAACTAATATATATAGAAAGAGAGATTCAGGATCAAATACAAAGTGATTTTTTTTTTGTGATGACACTATTTGATCAATATTCAAGAATTAACTTGACTATTTTTAGCTTAGATCTAGTTCTCTTACTTTTTCAAAACTCAATAATACTTTTATATTAATTTAGAAAAGAAATTATTATAAAATCAAAATTTGTTCATTTATTTAGATAGTATTGCCATATACTAAAAAAAGAAAAAAACCGTTTTAAATGTTAATGGAACGTCACTATATAACATGACATATGAGTGTAAAATTACACCAATATGTGTCTAAACTGGTTACAATGAGCATTTAAACCAATAACAAAAGTTTGTTTTAACATAAAATTTCATATTTCATTTTAATGGAAAAAATATTTAGAATTAAAAAAAAACATAAAATTGTGCGTTTAAGTTTTAAGTGTATTATGACTCATGAATGAACAACGCAATTATAATAGGAGTTTTTTCCCAAACTAGTGTAATTAGAAAATTTATTTACTAAAATAGGTAGTTTTAAAAGTATTTACCAATATGGGTAGTTTGATTGTTAAATTCAAGTAAAGTCTAACTTTTTACATTATCACTCCTAATCCTATTGGTTAATATCTAGTCAACTTTTTTATTTTTATTTTGCATAAATATTATAAGATATATTCTTAATTTTAATTTAATAATAAACACTATAATACGTAAAAATCTTTTTTTCTTTCTAGTTACGTTTTCTTTACAAACAACAATCCCATATATACGTCTTGTTTTTTTTTCAATTTTTTTATAGTATTCTTATTTTTTTTGGGTTAGATTTAATATTTTTGTTTATGTTTTATTTTAGAGAAAAGGGTTTATAAGAAAACGTTTAATAGGAAATTAGTTATTTTTTCATAGATTTCCAATTTAACATAAAAATTACAAAAACAAATATAGATTTAAAAACCTTAAAAGTAAGGGTGCAAATAAGCCGAGCTACGTTTGAAACGACCCGTGCTTTAACGAACTCTAGCCGAGCTTTAACGAACTCAAGCCTGAGCACAAGCCTAAAAACAAGCTCGTTTAGTAAACGAGTCCACTATTTATATAATTTTTAATTAATATTTATTTAAGATTTTTATTCTATTTTTCACTTTGTATTTTTGGTATTGAAATTTAGGAAATAAAACAACTAGTTCTTTATTAGAAGCTTTCTTGAAAACTATGTTTTTTTTCAAAAATAAAACCTAAAATTTTTTAGTATGCTATAAAAGATTATTGAAAAAAAAATATCAGGTAGGTAGAGGATGGTTGTTTTGAAAAAAAAAAGACAAAAAAGTAAAGAAAAACAAACGTTGGAAACAGAGAAAAAAAATATTTATGCATTATAATCTGTTTTTCCAAATAAATTGAAAGTAAGAATATAAAACCAATAATATTCATAAATGATTAATGAATAATAGTTGATGAATAGAAATTAACCAATAAGATTAGGAGTGAGAATGTAAAAGGTTAGATTTTCTTTGAATTTAATAACAAACTAACCATTTTGGTAAATATTTTTTTAAAACTACCCATTTTGGTAAATAAATTTTATAACTACACTAGTTTGGGAAAAAACTCTACTATTTGACACGCTTCGCTGTAAAATACACATGTCACGTCTTTGGTACGTATGTTTTTAATTTAATAGACACACATCTATCTTCTCTGTAAAATACACATGTCACGTCTTTGGTACTTGACATTTGACACGCTTCGCACTTAAAAATCACTTTGTATATAATGTTATCGAGTTAACTAATACCTCAAGGTCCTTAACAAGGCACGAATGAAGAAAGCCAGACTTGTAGTTGTAAAAGGTATAGTTTTTTACTGCGGAGCCTTGTGCAGTAAAAGCATACTTATTCTTTGATGTTCCATATTTTACATGGTTTGGACCTGGTTCACTAGGTGTAACCCACATTATTATTACAGCTTTTCCATCATAATCTCCTTGAGTTATATGTACCTGTACCATGAAACAAACCATTTCTAATGAGAATGAATAAAAATGGAATTTTATTGAATGATTGGAATTTAAATGTAAAATAAAATGGAAAAAAATATCATGAAAATTTCATGATGTTACAACAAGTCAACAAGTGACTTCAAATGTTTTAAAAAAGAAATTAGTAGAAGTTGGATTACAAACATGAGACGCGCTTACACTGTATCACCCCTCATTACTAGAAAATTGACTATTTGCTACAAAAGTTCTTACGAAAAAAAATGCGTCATAATTTTTGACAAAGTTGCTACGCATTTGTGACGACAAAAAAACTCTATTTTTTCTAACAAATTTGCTACACAATAGGGACAAATACTTAGGAAATTGCATAGGAAATGCGTCACAAATTTCCTGCACCATATATTCGCAGGAAATGCATTCAAAATTGCGTAGTAAATGTGTAATAAATGGTTTCCGCGAGGGTTTTTCCAACATTAAGATTTCGTTGTAAATGCGTAGCAAATTAACGAAATCTTGATTTGCTACGCATTTACAATGAAATCGTGATGATGGAAAAAACCTCGTTGAAAACCATTTACTACGCAATTTTCAACGCATTTTCTACGAATATATGGTGTAGGAAATTTGTGACGCATTTCCTACGCCATTTCCTATGCGATTTCCAAAGTATTTGTTCCTATTGTGTAACAAATTTGTTAAAAAAATTAGAGTTTTCTTGTCATCACAAATGCGTAGCAACTTTGTCAAAATTTGTGACGCATTTTTTTTCGTCAAAAAACTTTTATAGCAAATGACCAATTTTCTAGTAGTGGCTTGAACCTTATAAAATAGCTTAATTACCTGCTGTGGTGCATTATAACCACTCGGAATTGCGAAAACTTCATGATCAAGAGGCATGTCAACAGCTGGAAACTCTGAACGGACGAAACTGCTTGTGATACCCGCGTAGGCATTATCGACAAAGCTTAACAAAACACAGCAAATAAACAGGAACTCAGGCATCATGGACCTCATGATCTTGACCCTGGCCCTGGATTCAGTGGCGTCGTTGAGGAGGAAACAGTTGCTAGCTGTGGGTTTTATAGCCGTTACAGTGAGTGGTAGTTAGCAGGATGTATGATTTGGGGCTCTCTCTCTTTTTTTTTTTTTTTTTTTTTTTGTAATTTAGCAGAAGAAGGTGTGTTATGCACGGCAGTTTTAGACCACGTGCTTATATGGATATGTCAAATCTAAGTAGAAGAATTGGGTTAGGGAAATTAATAACAACTAAACTCACTTAAATGTTATGGCATTACTATAAACAAACTAACTACAAATAGAAAAAGAGAACAAAACTACCAGAAGAAAAAAAAACAAAAGAAAAACAAAGAAACCACAAAGACAAAAGATGGTACTGTTACACTTTATGAATTAATATGGAGAATAATATATGGCATGTGTAATAATACCAATTACCAACAAGAATGACATGGATCAATATTACATTTTAGGCAAATTTCACATCCATCATGAAAAAGGAAAGATTCTTCGTTCATAAGAGATGTCCCGCCTTTTAAATTACCAACGTGTTTTGGGCTTAGTTGGGCTGTGGAGCACATGAAAACTCCATAGCTAAGCGTGCTCAGGTGGGAGTAGTACTAGCATGTGTGACCTCCTGGGAAGTCTCCAACGGGGCGGCAAAAAAAATCCGTGAGCTTCTGGATAGGCAACCCATTGGAGGCAAAGCGAACAATATTGGTGGTGAGAGGGTCGGATGCTACAAATGGTATTAGAGCCACTTCGTGCCATTCGGGATGTTGGTACAAACCTCATCGATGACGATGAGTCCCTAAGGGGGGGGGGGATTGTAATAATACCGATTACCAAGAAGATTAGCATGGACAAATGTGACACCCGAGACAAATCCTACATACATAATAATAACCACGTGTGAAAATACTTTTTGTTTCCTTTAACATAAAAAATGAAAATATGGTGAGTAAATTTGAAGTTAGAACCCAAGAGAATGAAAATGGAATGTTATAAAGTTTTTAGAAAAGTAACAGTGCAAATGTTGGCTTTAAAGTTGAGGGGTCATTTGTGTAGTTTTGTCATTTTTATCTTTTTTTCCTCTTGTGATCCATCGACCATAATTTCAAGTGTATATAGTTTAAGTATATATTACATGTATTTATAAAAAAATTACTTTTAGTCAAAAATACCACAATAAAAATGGAATTTTGCTTTTTTTAACCTCTAATGTTACTCTATTATATATACTCTTGTTTAGATTTGAACTTGAAATCTTACCTCTAAGAGACACAAGCCTCTACCAAGGCTATCTGACATTGATTTCTTAACAATAAACATTGATTAGTTTGATCACTAACAAGACGACAGTAGAGACCATGTGGAGATCTTGTTGGGTTTCGTATACAAATTTTAAAATTTTAATGTAGCTGAAACGATTATATACGAATTGATCCAAACCAAACTTTGAGTCGCCCAACAGAGGTTCAAAAGCAAATCAAATAGAAACTAATCACAACCATATTGTGTTTAAGTTAAACACCACAAACCGGTTGTAGCAGACTCAGAACGCGCCGGCGCACAACGGGTCAAATTGTGCAGTAACACGCAAAGTGTAAAACACAGTGCATAAAAGACAATGACTACAAAAATGTAAAACAGAATGCTTTTAACTCGATTTGAAACAAAATTTACGTCAAAACATGGATGAACTGAAAGCGCACATAAAATGTGCACAAAAACGTATTATATTTGACATCACTCATTTTTCGAAAGTAAAAAAATGTTTATGTCAAAATGTAGACCAACTCGTATGTATACCGAAATGTATATAAAAAGTTGCACTTAAAAATAGTTGTTTTTTTTTTCAAGTAAAGGTACGAAAGGGGCAAACTCAAAATTTTCCAAAAGAAAAAAAAGTTTAAGTCAAAAAATAGACCAACTCGTATTTGTACCAACACATATTAAAAAATTCGCAAGTAAAAAAATAGTTTTTTTTCAAGTATAGATACGAAAAGGGGTAAACTCAAAATTTTAGAAACTCGGGAGGGTCTAAAATTTTAAACACGTATATAAATTAGTTTTTTAAAAGAGAAATTAGCGAGCGAAAGTTATCGAAAAAAAAAAAGTTAAATTAGGAAAAAAAAAAAACTTTATAAGTTAAAAACGTATATTATATATTGTAAAAGGGGTAAAGTTAAAATATTAGAAACTAAAGAAGTTAATTTGTAAAAGAGTAAATAACGTTTTTGGCCCCTATGGTTATCTTACTTTAACCCTATCAGCCCAAAAATGATTATTTTAACATTTCAGCCCCCAAGGTTAACTTTTTCTAACCTTTTTGGCCCCTGTCACTAACTCCATCCTTTTTGACCCTCAATGTTAACTTTTTCTAACCTTTTTGGCCCCTATCACTAACAGGGGCGGACCTAACGAAGAAGCAGGTGCCGCATCCGTTGCGTTATTTGAATGGTTTATCGAATTCAAATTTTTCGATAATCGAATTCAAATTTTCGATTATCAAAAATTCGAATTCGATTATCAAAAATTTGAATTCGAATTTGAATTCGATTCAATTCGAGTCCATTTAATCGAATAAGAATCGAGTACGAATTTGTGAGTTTAAATTCGGTTCGAAATTCGAATAAAAAGTATACATATTTATTTATTATTTTTATATATTATATACATATAACTTTAAAATATAAGGATAAGGGTTAGTGATCAGTGGCGGATATAGAAATGTTTTTCAGTAGTAACGGTTTTCATTTTAGTAGCAACGTTTTCCAAATTTCGTAAAAAAAAAAACAAATTTTCCACTAATTTTCCACTACGCGCGTGAAGTTGAGCCGCAACGGACGCGGCACCTGCTTCTTCATTAGGTCCGCCCCTGTTAGTGATAGGGGCCAAAAAAGTTAGAAAAAGTTAGAAAAAGTTAACCTTGGGGGCCAAAAAGGATGAGGTTAGTGATAGGGGCCAAAAAAGTTAGAAAAACTTAACCTTGGGGGCTGAAATGTTAAAAAAATCATTTTTGGGCTGATAGGGTTAAAGTGAGATAACCACAGGGGCCAAAAACGTTATTTACTCTTTGTAAAACTTGTAAAATGGAGTAGGAACCAAATATGTAAGTAAAGAATTGTTGTAGCACAGATTACATCTTTGTCTTTTCTTTGGCTTATGTCAAGATCTAGATTTAAATATTTAATTTGGAAGGACCGAGTGTTGTACCATTTATATATGTTGTAGCTCGACTTGCAACGTCCTTGTCTTGAGGATGCTTTCTCTTTTAATAAAGTTCACTTAAAAAAAAAGTATTAATAAGCAACCACATATTTACCAAACGTGCATGAAAAGAGTCACATGTGTACATCTATAAAAAAACAAAAGGATATCATGATATATTAACGTCTACACACATATAATTTTAGTCTGCCAATAAGGAATGAACACATGTCATTATTTCCGAATTATAAATTAGATCAAAAGTGTGTGTAGCTAGAACACTATCATCTATATACATAGATACATAAATATATTAAATATATAAAATACTATTAATGTTATTATAAAACACTCCTGATAATTATAAAACACTATTGATGTTATTATAAAAACGTAGGTTTCAAAAAAATTGAATTCAAATAAATATAAATCCGTTTTTTAGGAATTGATATGAGAATTTGGATGAGAATGTGCTGATAATTTGAATGATATGTTGAAAATATGATGCTAAATTAGTAGGATTTGATTAATTTAAAAATTACTAAAAAATCTTAAATGCCCTTAATCTCAAAAGTTGATCCTATGACTATAAATTTTTCTTACATTTTCTATACAAATCAATTTTCCTATATGATCCTCTACCTATATATATATATATATATATATGTATATACTGATGTTTGGTTAGAAAGTGTGTTTTCTTAAGAGTACCCATAGTCGAGCGCTAATCCAATTTTAGCGTCCAAATCAGCCCCAAACACCAAAACATGGGGGCGATAAAATGGAAAAATGCAAAGGGCCTTAAATTTTTAACGCCGGACATCACAAACAAACAACGAATACCTTTTCTCCACCTCACCCTCCCCCCAACGTCTCTCTCTCTCTCCTCTGCCAACGTCTTTCTCTCTCTCTCTCTGTACGGTGGTGGTGATACTGTACGGTGATGGTGGAGGGGTTGTGGCTGTGATGGTGTACGGTGATGGTGATGATGGTGTACGGTGGTGGTGATGATGGTGATCAATGTGTGTGTGTGTGTGAGAGAGGGGGAAAGAGTAGAAGAAGAAGAAAAAGAAAGGAAGAAGAAGAAGGAGGTTGTTTGTGTGGGGGAGAGATATGAAGAAGAAGGAGGAGGTTGGTGGTGGAGGGTTTGTGGTTGTGGTGTTTCACTAGTTTTTTTTTAATAAAATAATAATATGTGCCTTAAATTTAGACTAATGGGTGTGGAGACGTAGACACCCCCGTCTCACACCCTCTCTCCTCCGCCCCGTCTCGCACACCGCCTCCCACCGGTGTCTCCGTCTCTCGCGTCTCCACAGAGACATATGGGACGAGCTAATCACCATTCACCACATTAATTCATGATTTAATATTATTATTTTTGTTTACTTTTTTTATTATTATTGCATTTAATATTATCTCATGTCTTCACACCCCACCCATGTCCCAAACAAGTGAACATGAACCATGTCCTAGCTAGCATCCTAGGTGGCAATGAGACATGACATTTTTTAAGTCTCTACACCCACTAGCCTTAAAGCCCCCCACTACATCTCATTTCATTTTAAGGCTCCATGCTGACTGTACTCTCACGTAGACCAATCATTGAAGGGGCTAATTTACTAAATTTAAAGCCCCTCACTACACATGGTCAAAAAAGTGTAAGAAATGATCATGACCATTAGATTACGGAAATCAATGGTAAAATTAAATTTAAGAAAAATGCTATATATTCTTTTGGGATTGTGTTAAAAAGTAACTATTTAAAACACAATCAAATACCTATTTCTCCACTAATGTGTTTAAATGAGTTATGAGTACTTATTGTCTTATATAACGAGCTCAAGTATTATGTTATCATTTACACCTCACATATGCAACGAGAATATTTACTACTCAATTATATGTCAAGTATATATTGAATTATACTGTATATGCCAATTGATCGTATAGTTGATGATACGCAACGCAAGTGAAACATTGATACACGAATGATGCTTCATATACAACATGATTTGCAGAGTAAATCAACTGGATAAAATCTTATGTGTGAGTGAAAGTAGCTAAACGATGATGAATTCAAAAAATAATTCGGTCAGCCCCGCTGGCCTCGTTGTTTCAGAAGAAACACCAATATAACAATGCATATATATGTGAGTACAAGTAGAGGTATGATTCTTATTAATGATTAAACCGACATTACAAGACTCTTGACATAAGATTGTTACAACGCTTCAACTATAATATATCCTTCTCAACTATATGAGAATTCTCTTCTGGATCTTGAATACCCCTTCTCGTCTGACGAAGGAGAGTATTTATAGGCCTCTGGGGTGGCCTATGATTGGCTAGAGAAGGAATGAAAGCTGGCTGTACGATCCCAGCCGTTGTCATCCGTTGCGCTGTCGCTCTGTCATTGGTCCACGTGTCTCGCGACTGTCCTTTCTCTTACTATTCTGTACCTCGTACCTGCAGGTGATTATGGGGCAGGGAATAATCGCCTCTGGTTGGATGGATGTCCTTTTCTTTGTCGGGTGACAGCTGTCGTGTACGAGGTGTCCTGCGCATGCTTCTGGAAGTCCACGTCAGCGCCATGTGTTGGCTTGTGTGGAGATGTGGGGTCGTGCGCATGCGCGAGTACATATCTCTTCACTAGCCATTAGCAAACGTGCGTATATGGAGCTAAATGGATCTCTAAATGACAAGCCATATACTTGTTCGTATATGGAGTCACAATTATAATCAAGGACCACACATACATGTAGATACAAGAAGAGGGACCATAAATGGTATCCTCGGCGACCACTTGAAGTAACGTTAAAATTAGTTTTAAAGGTTAAATGAATTGATTTTTAACTAATATTAAGGAAATTATTAATACGCGAGTAATACACAGATCGAAAATCTAAGGAAAATTCAAGTTTAATATACACACAATGATATTTAGTGTTACAAGTTAATGATTTGTACATCACAATATTAGAAAATCTTATTTCCATTTAATGTTGTTAGTAGAATTGATTTTGTCATTAAAGAATGGTTAGACTTGAGTTGAATAATCAAGCCCTTTGATTGTTAAATGGATGTGGCGGTATTTACATGAGCATCAACATTTGTGGAGACGGTCGTTTTATCCATTCATGGTTCTAGCCGAAATTGGGGTATAATCCCGGTGAATAATGCTTACACAAGTGTGTGGAAGAATTGTGCGTCGTTATGCAAGAAAATAAAAGTAGATGGTAAAGTTATTGATAGTTTCATTCATTGTCAACTAGGAGATGGGAAAGCTATTCGCTTTTGGGTGGATACGTGGTTAGGCGAAGAATCACTCATGCTAAGTTTCCTAGATTGTATGAGCTGGAAAAAGATAAACGAGTGCTTGTTTGTGATCGGTTGAGGAACAATGGGGCTGACCGAATTATTTTTTGGGATTGGAAAAGGTATTTAACTTCAACTGAAGAGGTCGAAGAGAAGCGAATGCTAGAAGACTTGTTGAGATCGAGCGGTTTGTCAGACAGGAGGGACACTTGGGTTTGGCACGATGGGCGGCAGAAAGAATTTGCAGTCTCCGAGGTGAAGAAATGGTTTAAATGGCTCGACGACTATTGCGGATAGTTTTGGGTTTGTTTGGAGCAAGTGGGTTCCACTCAAATGAAACATTTTTATGTGGCGCCTTTATTTAGATCGTTTACCAACGAAGAAGGCTTTGATTAGGAGAAACATTTATGTGAGTAATCCGTTGTGTGAATGGTGTGCTATCGAGGAAGAATCTGCGGAACATATGTTTACGGGTTGTGGTTTTTCGACCGGAATTGGTATGGTATCTCTAGATGGTGTCGAATTCCGGATATTTATGCGTTTCATGTTAAAGATTTGGTGATGATACATGAATTGTGTGGAGTGATGGGTACAAAGAAGGAAGTGCTTAAAGGGGTCGTCATTATCGCTTGTTGGGTGTTGTGGAAGGCTAGAAATGACAAGGTGTTCTCCAATGTGGATTCGAAGGTAGTGAAGATAGTGACGGACATCAAGACTTTGGCTTTTCTTTGGTATAAACATAGATTCAAAGATTGTATAGTGGATTGGGTTAGATGGTCTAATTTTGATTTGATGTAATCTTTTTAGACATGTTTGGTTTTTCGCTTGTTATCTCCATCTTGGGGATAGCTTGCTTTTGGTGTTAATGAAAGTTTCTCTTCAAAAAAAAAAATCCATCTTTCATTCTATTATAATTTCTTTTTTTATAATTAAAATAAAATACTGTATGTATGTATGTATGTATGTATGTATGTATGTATGTATGTATGTATGTATGTATGTATGTATAGTGAAGAGTTCAAATGAGAAGAAAGTGTCTTGTAATAATAAAAAGAATAACTTTAAACCAATAACAATATATTGTACAACAAATAAATGTTATACAACATATTTAACTTTAAATTTAATGAAGTTTTTGTATTGAATTGTAAATTACGTTATTGCTTTCAAATTTTGATATGTATTATAGCATTTCTTGTTTTTCTTTTGTTATATGCTTATAACTAGCAAATTACCCCGGGAAGGTCCCGGGGTTGAAAATTTTAATATGACTTAATAAAAAATAATAAAAGAAGAAAACTCAAATCACGAAAAGAGTAAATAACTTAAACATAATCAATCTTAGTTAAAAATTTCACTATGTGATAACGTATTGCAAATGACTCAAGTTAACTAACCACAAAATCTCTCAATCACTGCATGTCCCTAACCTAAAACCATCAGTAATCATCTAAATAATCACTTATGTAAGCTGCAACAATTCAAAAACTCATCAATCTCTAATGACTCTTATAATTCTTAACCTAATCAACTAAACAATCACTTAGGTTGGAAGTTGTAACCATTAAAAACGTATAACATCTATGTACCAAGTCTCACAATATTAATATTGATACCTAACCTAAAAGAATGTATAACTCTAATATTTACACCTATCATAAATGCTAAAAAAATACATAACTCTAATATCAATATTCAACCCATAACCTAAAACAATGTAATAGTGAGTTATACCTTGGTGCTTTCTGCAACTATGCTTGATCTGCACCCACCTTCTTAGCTTATTGTTTAACCTATGTTGACTAATTTCAATATACAGTTGACCATGGTTGACCTGGTCAACCCCCTTGACCAAAGCTCCCTATACCAGCAAATAACATGTCAATAAGTTCATCCATGGTTGTAACATTAACCCCACTTACCACCATCTTCCTCATAACGCATTAACAACGACAGCCGCTAACTGTTCCATACTACCGTCACTTAGACCTTAACCACATTAATCGACCATTACACTCATAAATTCTGTTACTCATCAACAATAACAGCCAATTACTATGTGAACATTTCTAACAATTACAACCATCATTATCATCCGACATCATCCATAATAATCATAAGTCTTAAGTTGTAATTCTTACCTCAGTCGAGTTTGCTGAACTCCAACCTTAGTTACGATTGTTATTGTTGCCAGATAATCGAGTACTGCCGTTATCACCCACCTAAACCACCATCGTCTTCAAGTCCTTCACCTTAGGTAGAAAGAAAAACTGAAAGAAAACAAATACCAAATGCAAGTATGAACAAACGACCTGTCCGTTAAAAGTACTATAAAATCCATGGGACATATGATTCCTTGGCATGAGGCATCAATCAAATTACAAATTATGGTATAACTAATAAATAAGATTAAACCCTACCATTAGCTCCTGACCATCAACTTAAAATTATGCCTAAAAAAATCAATTTTTTTCAATTGTTGGGCCTTTGCTAGACTACAGAAGTCAACATTTCATAAATAGTTAAAGTTCAGCTGCAGTCACAAGATTTAATATTGGATGGGTCAATATGAGTTGACTGTCATGTGCCTGACTATGCTAATTTCATCATAACTCATAAGTATTGGTTCAACAGCAGTAAATGTTTGATCTTCTATAGGAAATTCAGTAGAAATAAATGGTTTGTTCATTGAATTGGATGCAACTTATGAATAAATATACTATTTACAGTCAAACATGTGCAAAAGTCAACTGCAGTCAAAACTCAAAGTCAATATAAGATTTTGTTCAACAGCATGCATAACAGGAAGTAAGAAGATTTTTGGAGTGGTTCATCTTCATTTATGTCTTGTGATTCTATGGACACCTATTTATATAGATTATCAAATATTAGAAATCATATGAATCAAATAATATTATTGCAAAAGCTCAAAACTTCAAATATACTTTGTACTTCCCATAACGAAAGAATCCCAACTTCAAATGAAAACTATTAACCTAGGCACTACTCTCACCATTACAACCATGATCCTAATGGTCCTCACCATGTGTTGAACCATGGTTCAGAACATTAGAGACTTACCAATGTCTCAAATTTCCCAAATTTCCTATGGTTTGCTGAGTCTAAATACCAACAATGCAATAAGATTTCTTGAAACAATGAACCAAATTTCTAAAAAAAAAGGAGCTAACAAATTTTTATTAAAAAAATTCCCAAATTTTCTGAACCAACATACCTTGAACTGGTGGTCTTGTACATATGTTGTACCCCATAATAATTCCCTTCTTCTATAACCTTCTTTTAGCTTCTCAATATTCTGCAATTAATTAACCCATCAAAACAAATCAAAAAGAAATCCTAGATTCAAATCAATGCTTAACAAATCAAATCAAATCACTTTCCCTATACTGTATGTATATGTATATGAATAAAGATATTAAGAAAGAATCTGATAAAAAAACAAAAAAGTGATCCTTCAAACCGAGAACCGTACCGATTTTGTTCTTTTTTATATACCCGAAACTGACAAACAAAAAAGGAAGTGATCCTTCAAGTACTCAATAAAGTACTAACAGATTTTATTTAAAACAAAGCAAAACCCCTAGATAAGCAAAATACACGTCAAAAACAGCAAACGATATACAATAACGGTGACTATATCGGAATAGAAACGTCAATAGCTATAAAGTCAAGTAATCAATCAAAGCATACGATTGAATCAAGTAAACACAAATTTAATTAAAGCAAAACCGCTAGATAGGCGTGTAAACACATCAAACTGATGAATAATATGCAATAACGGTGACTATATTGAAATAAATATGTCTAATAACACAATCCTTCATAACAACCTTTTTTTTGCTTACAATAACCAAAGCAACAACACATATTATGGCCGTTCAAAAAAAAAACAACACATATTATGAAGATATAGCCTAATTAAGTCAACGTACCTTGAATACCACATTCGCCTGCAGAAAATTGCAGATCTGAGATGTTTATAAACAGATCCACGACGATTAAAGGTAGACAAAACAGCTAACATTATCGCTTCAGTAGCGATCATCTTCCTCATCGTCGTCATAATCGTCGCTAGGGTCGTTCTAGTGATTAATGATGATCAATATCAATCGTAGAAACCACACAGTAGGGATTAAAGAGGAAAGACAAAAGGATATGGCTGTGGTTTTGGAGAAATTAGGGTTAGAGACAATGTTTCTGTTTTGAGGGAATGAAAGACGATTAGGGTTGGGATTGGGTTTTGTGTTTTCTCTTTTTTTTAAGGTAAAAAACAAAATAATTAAAAAACATCAAAAACCTTTAAATTAAGATGCCACGTGGAGAAATATTTATTTGAACATTATTTAGATTTGAAGTTTCTTTAGTGTTGGCATATATCAGCCCTCTTTTGAATCGGCCAGTCGCCTTTTAAGGACCTCATTTTCCTTCCTCAGTTTCATTACTTTCTGCTTCAGAGTTTCAACATGTCGGTTCGAACTCAAATCCTGTGTGTTTTCAGCCAACTTTGTTCTGCTGATCAGCACTGCAACACACACAGAGATACCAGATTAACCAAATATATCATTGCCATTTGCCAATGAAGGTTACTAATAATGAATGGCAAAAGGGGCCCAGTGGAACCGACTTAAAACTATGCTTATTACATTGTTAATCTAATTTTTTTAATTAAAAATATCATACGTTTTATGAGTTTTAAGTA
>JAUTDX010001006.1:0-73411 GCA_030844895.1 Ambrosia x helenae
ATATCTGGTCTAGAAGCAGTTAAATACAGAAGAGAAACCTATCATAATCTATACATGGTTTTGATCAATCTGTTTTCCTTGATCATCTTGTTCAACTTGTGTGGTTGGTGTCTCGGAGTGGAACATGATTTACTGTCTTGTAAAGAAAATTTGTTTAATAATTCTTTAACATATTTAGATTGATGTATAAAAGTTCCATTTGTCTGTTGTTTGATTTGCAGTATCAAAAAGTACTGCAACTCTCCATTGTACTCATTTCAAAATTTGATTGCATGAGTTTCTTAAAATCATCACACAACTTGGTGTTTGTTGAAAACCAAAATTGATGTCATCAACATAAATTTGAACAAGTAAGACATGAATTCCAACATGTTTTATAAACATGGTTTTATCAATGGAGCCTCTTGTGAAGTGATTTTTAAGTAAGAAGTTAGACAAAGTTTCATACCAGGCTCTTGGAATTGCTTTAGCATATAAAGCTTTGTCCAGTTTGCAACCCCAATCAGGATGAAAACCCAGGGGGGTCTTCAAACCCAGGAGGTTGAAACATATACTTCCTCTTTTATTTTTCCATATAAAATGCACTTTTGACATCCATTTAAAAAACTTTATTTTTGTTGGAATTGCATAAGCCAAAAATAACCTGATGGCTTCAAGCCTTGCAACTGGAGCAAAGGTTTCATCATAATCAATTCCTTCTTCTTGTGAATAACCTTGTACTACCAATCTTGCCTTGTTCTTAATAATCATTACCAGCTTCATCTTGTTTTTTATTTCTAAAAACCCATCTTGTGCCAATTGGTAGCTTGTTTGGAGGTAAGGGACAGATTTTCCCAGACCTGTTGCTTTTTGAATTGAAGCAATTCTTCTTGCAACTTGAACCCAATTTTTATCTTTGAGGGCTTCTTGATATTTCTTTGGTTCCAACTGAGAAATAATGCTAAGAAAAAGGAAAAGTTAGAAAGCTGGTTTCTTGTAAGTACCCCTGAGGCAATATCACCCATGATTTGATCCAATGGATGATCCTTGTGTTCAATTAGTTGTTGTAGTCCTGTACTTGGTGATGGCTCTAGAACTTCTTCAAACAAACCACTGGAGGTTGATGATATCTGGTTCAGCTGTATGTTGTGCTTTAGGAGTCTGTGGTGCTGAATCAGTAATATGAATTTGATCATCAGCAGTTGTTGAAGTAGAAGTTGTTGAACTTCTGATGGTTTGAAAGTTGATTTGATGACTATGTTTGGATTCCATGGTGGAGGACTATCATCATAGAACCTTGATACACCTTATAAGTGGGTTTAGATGATGTTAATGTCTTTTCAGGTCCGAATGAAAGCTGTCAAGATCAAAAAGTTCAGCAAGTTGTGCTGGAATGAGAAAATGTTTGGTCTCATTGAACTTGACATTCAGTGTTTTCTTCTACTATCTTGGTTTTGAATTTAAGACTTTGTAAGCTTTCCTCATTGGAGGAATAACCAAGAAAACTAACCTGAATCAACTTTAGCGGCAAATTTAGAGATAGAGTCTTTGATGTTGAGGATAAAACATTGACATCCAAAAGCCCTGAAGAAGGAGATAAGAGGCTTCATGCCATGAAGAATTTCATAGGCAGTCTTGGTATGTCTCTTGTTGATAAGAACTCTATTCTGAGCATAACAAGCTGTGTTGACTGCTTCAGCCCAAAAATACAAAGGTAGGCCTGAATCAGCTAACATGGTTCTCGCTGCTTCAATTAATGTTCTGTTCTTCCTTTCTACCACACCATTTTGTTCAGGAGTTTTGGGAATGCTGAATTTTCTAACAATCCCTTTAGACAAATAGAATTCATCCAAAGTTTTGTTCTGAACTCTGTCCCATTGTCAGCCCTGATGGACTTTGACAGAGAGAGAATATTGTTTCTCTACTTGTAGAATGAAGAACTTGATTATTTTCAGTTGTCTATCCTTGGAATATTAAGAAGAAAACCATGTAAATCTTGAGTAGTCATCAATGATGACCAAGCAGTATTTCTTCTTACCAAGGCTCATGATTTTGACTGGTCCAAATAAGTCCATATGGAGTAGTTGAAGACATGCAGTTGTTTTTTATTCTTCAATAGACTTATAGGAGGACTTATGTTGTTTACCTTTAAAGACCAGGAACAACAGTGTTCTTTGCAACTGGTATTCCTTCAAGGTAGACCTCTGACAAGCCCATTTTTGTGACTTTATTTATGGTTTTGAAGTTCACATGGCCAAGTCTCTATGCCAGAGATCAGTTTCTGAAGTTGATGCCCTTGAGAAGAAACAGACAGTGTTGTTCAGTACTTTGTCTTTCTCAATGTCCACTGCATAGACATTCCCACACCTCTTGGCAATCAGCAAAGTATGATCTTCATTGATCTTCTCTATCAATTCTGGCCTTCTGGTGATATGATCTTGCATGCTGTCTTTGTGCAAAAAGGAAGAATATCCTTTGTCACACATTTGTGAGACACTCAACAAGTTGTACTCCAAGTTTTCAACCAGATTGACCTTGTCAAACTATATTTTGACTGAGGATACATTGCCATATCCTAGCACATATCCCTTGGCATTATTGCCAAAGGACCAAATCCTTCTCTTTGGCTGATAAAATTGTTTAACAGGTATCTGCATCCAGTCATGTACATTGAGCCTCCACTATCAACATACCAAGGCTCGGCGGGAGCCTTAGACTCATCGTGTCATTAGATGTGTGGTGAATAGTATCCATAGGACCTAGAAACTAAACATCATCTTTCCAATATCAAAGATAGTGGTGTTGGATCAGTGGTCTCTATTGCAGTTTATATTCAAGAACACTTAATTGTTTATAAGTTTATCAAAGTAGTTTACACAGCGGAATAATAAGTGTTCTAAGTAAAAAGTCACTTTTAACAGGAGTTAAGACTCCCCCTCAATCAATGAACTAGGAAGTTAAAGATGAGAATCAATAGTAATAAATAAAGCAGTTAAAGCAAGATGATTCTCAGATGTAAATGAAATGGATAAACATAAAGTAAATTGAAGGAAATCGTTCAAGTGATTCTTTATAGATATTTGTGAAAATGTGTTGTATCTAAAATAGTAGGAGTAACCCCTCTATTTATAGACGAAAGATTACATACTTATCAAGTACAAAAGCTCAAAATATTGTTTAGATAAAAGCTACAACAGGCTGTAGCATCAAAAACTTGAACAAAGACTTTAAGCTAATTAATATAATACTAACTGCTGAGATTAAGGGCGGTTAGAATCTTCCTAATCAAAAGTGCTGATGAGTCTTCAGCAGTTCCTCAGATATTCTGTCTGGTTTATCTTCAGAACTTCTGATGTATTTCACTCTTCAGAACTTCACATGTTTTCTTCTTTCTTCAGCAGTTTCACAAAACAATAAGAGGATATAAGACAAAAGGTTTATTCTGGTTTGTCAATCCTCTTTGACCTTACAAGTGGTCACCACGAGAATAGCAACAAGTAAAGGTAGAAGGATCATGATTTATCGAGACATCATGATAAAAATGGAGATGATATAAACTCTGACGAATCAGCCGAGTCGTCCTTCTCATTGGAATCCTCTTACATGTTATTTTGGCACAAGCATCAAAAGTCATTGATTAAGTGCCTTTTCGTAATCTAAGCGAGGCTGATGGACTTCCTTCCTGGTAGGCCACGTAGTGAGACTATCGAAGTACGACAAGAGATTAGCCAGGTCACATTGTCCATAACGAATGGATCTCGCAACCTTAGTTTATACCCACATGACGAGGAGAGCATCGTCTCAATATCTATGGGGATGATGGAAACACTTCGCATCAATTGTCACCCCCCAGAGATAAACTAGTCTCGTCATCGTGACGAGGGTGACGAACGTTATTGCAACAAGAGCAATGGAAATTATCGTCCCATGGGTAAGTTTAATTTAACAGAATAACGTGACCACTTCCAGTTAGTCCGTCATTGATTTTCGAGGGGATTTCAATGACAGCAAAAAGTGTCTTGCAACATTTGACAATTACGGACACACCTTTACGATTAGGATTCCCGAAGTGTGGTTCCACTCCCCAGGATTTATAACGGATTCAGGCACAGCACACGTATTGAACCTACTCTGGCGTTCATCGACTGAAGCGAGGATACCAATAATCCTGAAAAACAAACATGAGGTAGATAGAGGAGTCTTACGATGACTTTTGCACCTCAAGAAAGTAGTATGACATAAGCACCATATGCTAAGCCCATCACGAATCACCTTCCGAATACGATCCAGCACTATTGCAAAGGGTGTTGACCCACACTTGAACACTCATACATCGAGCCAGTGGCTTCCCATGAGTTAATCGTATGCCACTTCCGAGTGAGTCCATAGCCAAACGCCGACTGGGGCTTGCTGTGTTCCACTACACGCCGTCATCATAACACTGGCAAACGTTGCCGCGGTCGTGGATCAGTGGCTGAAATTTTCGACATCATCGAAAATTAACAAAACCCAATGACTTGCAGATGTGCGATACGGCTGGCTGATTTCGCAATTAGTCCACAACCAATAGGAACAACCACCCATTGTTGATTCAGGCGAGGCTATCGATCCTTATAGATAGAGATAATCAAGTCTTTTACTCAGCAATGTCGATTACATCCTCCAATTGGAGAAGGAACACCCGGTCCCCGAAGATAATTGGGCATGTGTGAGATCGAGAATGACTTATTCACAATAGCAGCACACGGGCCATGGAATTCCATATCCGACCCACACAGGGTCCTGTGCTAAAAGACGTACTGTTTTTCCAGGGACGCACCCTAGGTCTTCACTGGGTTCCAGGTTTAGCATTCCATGCACCGTACCAGACATTCATCTCTTCGGTAGGTAGTGCATCCTCGTACATCCGCTCCTTTGAGGTAGCTTGAGAGGAAGTTATTCCGCTCCTATAAGGGGAGTTCTCATCTCCGTCCCTATCCGATGCGAGGGTTTACGTCAAATTGCTCATATAGATTTGACGTTCGAGCTCTTCCGTGTTTCGACCTTAGAGGTAACGTTGAAGAAAGCTCATTGGTTTTGCTAGGTTCGAGATCAAGGGATATCGACAAGACCTCCTTTTTAAACCATTGGCAATCAAAAGCTAAGTTTGAACCTAGGGAACAAGAACAAACAAGACAAGGAGTGATCACCAACCCTTAGCGCCCCAAAGTTACCGTGCAACACAAGTTATTATACCTGTGCACCCATAATGATAATCTGCGTTGCCAGGTAATTTTGTGTGCCCGCTATTTCCGAGCTTCCTGATCCAAAAACAAAGAATTCATACAACAAAAGACCTAGAGTAGCTTCGCCTTCACAATAATCAACAAAACGACAACGTCCATTAGCGCGATAGAGGTGAGTCCTTTCGATCATCCCGTCCGCAGGTAAGCGGGTGAGTTCGCCATAGACCACTGCGTCCTTCCCACTTGCTGCTACCGGTGATCGATGCAAGAGTGTGGACTAAGGTGAAGCGTGACACGACATCCTTACTGGGAAAATATCCGTACTACGTATGTGTATTAACTAATCTTAGAAAATCGGATTCCTATACAACATAAACATCATATCCGTATTTTCTAATACTTATTATATTGACACACATGGCTAGTCGGTCAGAATTTCCCCTTGTACATATCATGTACAATTTTCTTTCTTTTCTAAAAATATTTTGTTGTGTTTTAGTTTTGAAAACTTTGTTCTCGAGCCGAAACCGGTTATATTCTAGATTTTACAAAAATGCTAGTTCGCTATAACCTTGGCTCTGATACCACTTCTGTCACACCACGCCAACGGCGGAAACACGTGGCGCAACGCTCGAAAGCACATCAAAGTCAAGATTAACACAAACCATAATTAATTAGAAAAGATTACTTTATTAAGATGTCGAAAATAAGTACTTGTTACAAACCTTTTACCAAACAACAAATAACAAGTTTCATACGTGGGGTTTTTTCATCTAAGTCCCAACCCAATGGAAAGTATTGATGAAACCCCGACAAGTATCCGACATCTTATATTTCCACCGTACTAGCCTCATATCTATTCAGCACTTAGTTACCTGAAAGATATGTTTAAAAAGACGTCAATATATAAATATTGGTGAGTTCACAGGTTTTAGTTCCAAAACAACAACATTTTAACAACAAAAACATGTGCGGAACGAACACAAGCATTAACCTTTGTAAAAGTAGCTAACTCCTACAAAATATGACAAGCAATCCCTTGAGCCCAAAACCAAACCAAGACTAATACTATGCCCCGCGAGAAAAAGTTGTTTCTCAGAAAATAACAACTTATTTCAGAACACGTGCACCCCTGGCATACACAGTTGCATAATCGACGCTACCGATTAGGGGTGGGCCTCGTCAGGCATCAATAGCGCTATCCAAATATTCCTTCGGTTCTCGATTTCAACACACACACAACGTACGAGTAAATGGTTACAGTAACGAGGACTCACCCCGAGTGGTGTAAAACAACAAAACCCAAGTACTCATCATGCCACTTATCACGTTTTAACTTTTGAAAACATTTGACATGTAAAACATTTGACATGTAAAAACATTTGACACAACATATCTTTCCCCCAACAAAAACAGTAAAAAGGGGCCGTGAAACTCACCTGAAGTACAGCGTGTAATCAAATAGCATAGAATAGCAAGTCCGAGGTCAAACACCTATGAACGTCCTAGTGCGTATAAGTCGCTAAGTCTATAGCACGTGTTTTCCGGCTAGTTGTACACCCAACTCCCAACACCACTATTTACATATATTTCCCCGTTTAATTAAACATATGTCCTAGGTCCGTTGGTAATGGATTACCCTTGTTATAAGTCTCACGTAACTTATATTTAATAATTATTTAACATTATCTTCAAAGTTAGTTAGGTTCGTCGACGCGAACCAAGATCATTGCCCGATTTAATCACGTCATGATCTTATATTCAATATATATATGTTTCAATATGTATTAACTAACTTGGATAAAATTATCTCCGACTCGACTCACTTTACCATATAATTACTTTCCCATTAAGTAGTTATACTAGGATCTTGTCGATCGAGATTTTATTTTCCCACATTCGACTCGACTCACCTTTCCATATATTTATTTTCCCATTAAATAAATATACTAGGATCTTGTTGATTCGATATTACATTTTACAACCTTCGACTCGACTCACTTTACCGTATAATTATTTTCCCATTAAATAATTATACTAGGATCTTGTCGATCGATATTTCGTTTTCAACACTCGACTCGGCTCACTTTACCATATATTTATTTTCCTATTAAATAAATATACTAGGATCTTGCCGATTCGACAACGTATTTTACTTTGTTAAGTTTGCGTACTTAACTTAGTTTTAAACGTGTAATCGTCATAGATTATTTAACGTTAATTCTCCCATGAATACTTTCCCAACACTTAGGAAAGTGTTATACACTTTTCACCCATAATTAATCTTATATATTTTAGTTCATAAAATATTTATTTTCATGTCCACATTTGACGTAATAACATATATACGTATCTTGTAGGAAGTTACACGATACATACTTATTCGTCTGATTTGCATTTTTGTCCGATAACTCGTCGTAATACAACATGTTCATATCCGATTAGTCAACTTATATGTTTTCCACGTCACATTTAATATAAGCTGTACATATAAGCTTTTGTAGGAATAATTACTTAACGTCGTAATATTATTTTTCCTACTTTCAAACTATATATATTTATTTATTTTCCTTAAATTTCCAATAATATGTTTACTTGAAATTAATCATCTTTTAATTTCTACATATTTTCTCTTGGAAATTTATAAAATAACTTTGATATTTCAAGACTTAAAGTATGAAGACTTGGTCATGTTCAACATTAAAATGCTCCAACATTTTTATATTCCCATAGATATAAAAATACTCATTTTTACAAACTTCATCAAGTCTTTAAAATTACCAATTTCGTAATAAAAACTTAGTTTTTTTTATTTTCCTCAACACCTTTGGAAATTTTATATTTTTATAAATCCAATTTTTTAAAAATACATTTTATACAAAAATATACTTTTTGTAAGACTTATAGATATTTCCATAACAAGCTTGGAAAGTTACATCTTTCCATTTTTAACACTAACCTTACAAAAGTCACATTTTTAGCCTTAAGTTTTTCAAAATGACATTTTACACCCTTCAACTTTTAAAGTTACCAAATCACAACTTTAACTTTAACTTTTAAAAGTTATATTTTATCTCTAGACTTCCAAAAATGACAAGTTTACATTAAACTAGTTATTTAACACATCAACTTTGTCATTTTATATTTTTATTAAGATCCATTATCAACCATGGTCTTTAAATGTCTCATTAGGGATATTATAATGTGTATTAGTATGTATTTAGTCCATTTTGTCCAACTTAATGTCTTTATGTCCTTAAACTTGTAATATGTAACTTTTGTATTTTTGATTTCTAACAAGATCAAACCTATAGTTTTAGATGATCATATTATTAAGATCAAAACCACTTTTTGGTGTGTTCAAGTCACATTTACAAACAATGCCTTAGATCATCATTTTAACCAAGACTATGTAACTTTTTATGAACTTCAACAATATTAAAAACATCCATCATCATCCACGGCCATTGAACAAGTTTTTAAAGGTCCATTCTAGTTTGATAGAACACATCATAACTTATGTTTAAAACCTTGTTAAAACTTGTGTACAACTTGCTTTCAAAACAACAAAACATAACCTTTAAGAACAAGAACAAGAATACTTACAACTAGCACAAGGCTAGGGAAGATAAATCACTTGATTTGGATGGGGTTTGGTGTGTTCTTCCAAAGGTTTAAGCTCAAAGCTTGAAACACACAAAATGGGACTTGAAAATGGGATGTTTATGAATGTATTTAGTGGTGGAAACTTAAAAAAATGGTGACTTGTGGTGCTCCAAAACCTACGGCCAAGGGAGGTTCAAGAAAGAGATTTTCTTTTTGTTGTTGAATAAAATAAAATGAATAGTAGCAAGATTTTATGGATGATTTCCTTTGTACCAAAATCATATAATAATCTTAGAAACCATACTTGAAATCCCCTTAAACATGGAAATGGTACAAAAAAAAATCTTGGGTATGGTGTTGTGATGAGGGCCGATTATGGCTTGGATTTGGTGGGGTCCATTCGCCAAAATATCTACTAAGTAGTTACAATTGGATGTTATCGTCGGGGCTTCGTTCGGGTTTTATTCGGATTTTAATTACGCGTTATCTAGACATTATAATAGCCTCTAATAACCCTTAAACATAGCCTAGTTTAAGTGTTGGTTGGATGGTTAGGCTTTCGTTGGGTGAATTTATAAGTTATACGTGTACCGGGTGCGGTACACGTTTATTTGCATGCGATTTCGCCGTGCTTTTAATTAAACAAATGCATTCATATGCATCCTATGGGGAATTTTCTATTCTCTAAAGGCTAAATTAATACAATTAATTTAGAATTGCACTTCATTATTGTTAATTACATATACTAATTACGTACGGAAACGCATCGATTTTTGCCGGATGTCACAGAATTGAACCATCTAAAATGTTTGGCTCCATAATTGTAATTGCTTGTATTTAAAAGCAGCAGAGTATGGTCTAAATATTCCCTAGGCAAAGCTCTGAGAGTCGCCTCTGGACACCTGTTAAAAAAATTAGAACAAACAAGATATCTATCGATTTTGCTAAGTTTTCGCCCTTTACCTTTCCCGGCTAAAAAAGTAAAGGATCTACCCCGCATGACATATTCCCACAACCCGATACATGTATAAAATCAGTAAAATCTTCAGCATCTGCCAGATGAAAAACCGTATTTTTCCTCTCATCTTCAACGCGGACAGAATTAAAATCACCTAATAGAACCCACCAACCATCTTTTATCGTTATCTCCCTTTTCCAAGTCATTCTACAACTCTCGTTTTTTTGTACTTTTCCGAGGAGCATAAATATTCACAACATTTAGAATAATATTCTCCTCTTTCAATATCCTAGTCGTTAGTAAAAACCTCCCGTGCTTACAAGTATCAATCAGATTACACTCTAGAAACCCACATCGAAACAATACCACCCGACCTCCCAACTGGATCTACAACCTCAAATTGAAAAACTTCCCTACCCAAAAAGCAAACCAATCAAAACCCATAAGATCACCTGTTTGAGTTTATTGAATCGCTAGAAATTTACCCCATTCTCAATATTTAATACCCAGAACCCAACCAGCTTCCCATCCTCCCTAAACCTATGATGTTAATTGAAAGAAAATTCATTTAGTACCAAATTGTTTGCCTTCATTTATAATCAAATCACGAACAAGGTCTTCAAACGATTGAAGTTGCGCCCCCAGTTGCCTGCCGAGAGTAACTGTTTATTTAATTCCACCCGTACTGTTTTGTCTACCTCCAAATCTCCCTCCACATCAAATGATACATTTTTGAAATCATCTATTGGTTTGTTATTGAGATCGATGGTTGCTTCAACCACCTTACTTCCAGCTTCAAAGGTATCCCCTACTCGAATCTCCCCCTCGTTTTCTTCTGCTGCCCTTGTTTCACTATCCAATTGAACTCCCAGGTTTTCTTCTGGTGAGTCGTGACATAAATCCCTAGACTCTCTTTGGATTGATTCAACATATACCCCTTCAACCCCACAATCCACATAGATGAATATGTTTAAGTTAAAAGATGCACATGAAGCATTGGGCCTATTCTTTTTTATATTGGGCCCTCACCAGAAAACTTACAAACTAGCCTATTTCTCCTTATTATCCATTTTGACCTTTTTTTAATTTCCGGTTGAAAAATATAATTTTCTTCCAGAATTTTGAATAATAAGGGTCTATATTTTCACTTTCCATATATACTCTATTCCATGAACATTTCTTCTTTCTGCCGAAAAATCCTCCCTTTTATCTTCGGTGCGATCATTGTCATTAATGTCATTATCATCCTTTCCAAAAATCCCTCCCTCCTCCAATTCAGTAAACTTTGGACAATTTAGACATATTTGCCCATGCCTCATCCTTTATAATGTAGTATAGTGATGACCTGTCGTTAGGGTCATGCAAAATCCTAAATAACCTAGGTAGCTAGGGTAAGTCATGTATCGAATCCACGAGGAGCATGTGGTTAGTATTACACTTTTTGTTTGATTACTTAAAACTAAAATAACTAAAACTAGATTAAACTGATTTACTAAAACAGCTAAAAACTTAGATTAGGTTCAAAAACAGCATACGAGACAGATGATCAATATCCAGGTTTCAGGTTTAAGATTCCACACAAACTTGTTTAATTAGTTGGAAACCACATAGACATGGTCTTGTATATAGCTTAATCAAAGTGATAATTAAACATAAGTTTTTATTAATAACCTGTACAATCTAATTACCAAATCATAAATGCCAAATACCCTCCTAATTACCAAACTGCTCACGATGTAAGAAAATCGAATGCGAATGGCAATAGATAAATATTTAAAACATAAACGACTCGTTTAAATCAAATAACCCAAAAGTGTTCTCAAAGCGTCAATAAAAAAACAATCCAAAAAACTAAATCAAACAAAGTTTTGTGTTTAACCTAAGCAAATCATACACCCGGAGATGATCACAAGATTAGTCACGCTGCATTTTTCTGTTGGTTCTCTTCTTGAAGTGCGTGCAGCTCCAAAGCTGCTGCTTCGTTGCGTCCCACCAAAAAACAGCCGTCCAAAGATAATAATCCTCGTTTTATTGTCGTATGCCACTTTTATCATCCCCTCATTCTTTTCCATGGACTTCTCTATTTGTGTTTCAATAGGCCCAACATAATTTACATCAAAGTGTATAAGCCCAACTAGTAATAGTTAGTCCATTTTTTGTAGCAAATTTACGGCCCAATAGCTCCATCATATCTTGACTTGTCAAACTTACCTGCAACGATATGTCAAAACAACATGATCTTTAGATTTCAATTTCCATAATAAACCAGCCATTTAGTTTTATTTGATAAACTACTACATGTAATATCGATTAATATTCCTTAAAGCTAATATATTCTTGGTTATTTTAATTTTATCGTTTTAGCTCATTTAGCATACGGACACTTGCCATACACAAGTATACAAATACATAGCTAAAACTAAATAAAAAGACATAATAAAAGACGCAAATGATACAAATATTAACACTTTAGAAGGGAATTTCACCAACATATCATATAGATAATAACTACTCCTCCGTCCCATTAGAAGTGTCTTGGTTTGAAAAACACAAAGTTTTAGGCATATTAAATGATTGCTTTTTTTGCTTGCCATATGACAATAATACCCTTGTCATATGTGGGTCCATCATATTCTTTGTTTATTTTAATTGTGTTTTTAAGGGTAACTTTGGAAATTGGCTTAAAATTTTTGAAAGTGGACACATGAAATGGGACAAATAAAAAAGGGAATATGGACACTTCTAATGGGACGGAGGGAGTATTTTTTTTTAAATCTGATTCAAATAATCACATAGGAATGAAGTGAATCATTTCAAGTTCCTTATTGAGGATCTTAAATGTTTTTTTCAACCCATTTTTAGTTGGAACATTTTGAATGACTTTTAAATTTCATTAGTTAAAATACTTTATTTTCACAATATAAATTTATTATAAGAAAAACCATAGTGGGGCGGGTTTTGGGCGTGGAAGGGGCAATCCACGCCCCAAAACGCTATGCACCATCGCTCCCTTGAGTGTTTTGAAGCAAAAAATGGCCAGGGTGTTTTCTCCATCACGCCATGGATTTGGGGAGGTTCAAGAAATATTACCGTTCAACGGTAATATTATCGTTAAATAAAAAAATCATTTTTTTTAATTCAATGTATTTACCCCCAACTCAACCCATTTTTTATACACTATCTCTTCCTATCTTATACCTTCTCTCATTTTTTTATAAACTCCTATCTTTATAAAAAAAGTTATCATGCATCCATTCCGCCCCTTTTTGGTGTTCCATCTCGCCCAACCAACTCAAACGTGTATCGCCCAAACACCACCCAACTGCTACCAACCTTTAACTACCAAGATTGCGACCTGACTACGATAGGATTTTCGCAACTACTTAGCATGCCCCAACAATATTTTCAAGGTCCAATGGGTTTCGTATCCAATATGAATTTTAGCATAAATGGTACGCATGGTTCTCAAAAGAACCCGAGATCGAACACGTGCCAAAGACACAACCCAAGCGCAAACCCGAGAGCTCTCAACGTGGAAGACACTCTCATAAAAAAAAGTTTCCACGCCTCGTACGAGAAGGGTCTGTCAAGTTTGGACAAAATACAAGGAGTACGAACTAGCACGGGCTTGGCTAGATATATTGGAGGATCCGATGTTGGTAAGTGTTATTTTTTATAATTCTATTTATTTTTATAAAATAAAGTATAATAATATATATGTTTTAATTTTCGTAGCCAACTATCAAATGCTACCTCTCTTTTAGAAGAAGATTCGAGAAGCCATTTTTAAGGCCATGGGTAGAGAGGAATATCGGGAAAACGATTCGATTTCAAGCAAATGGACCGATATAAATGGGAGATACCATGCATTTCAAGATGTTTTTCAACGTGTGAAACACCATTGGGGTAGCGTATAGCGATGCAGATATATTAAAAAAAACGTTGTAGGAGTACAACTCATCACGAGGGAAGTTCGCCTACATGAGCTTCTAATAGGAAGTCCTAAATCGGCTAACGTACCGGCGATGACGTCTAGTAGTAGGCGTAAAGCAAAACGGTCTAAAATCTACTATTCGGTTGATCCAGAGACACCCACTTCTGATGCTCGAAACGTCGATTTAAATGACGATGTCGCGGAAGAGGAAGAGGAGTTGTCCCGACCGCTCGGTAGAAGAAGTGAGTGAAAGGGGGGAAGGGCGGAGTCGTCTTCGGCGATTGTCGAAATGAAAGAAGACTTCGAAGAGATGAACCGACAACTTCAAGATATACGAGACCTTGGCACTAGGCGTTTGGACACAATGCAAGAAAGAATCGTTGAAAACAAAAAGTTCGTCGTATCCAAGAGGCGAGGCAAATGGAGAAAGACACTGAGTTTATGTCTAGATGGATCGATCATTTCATAAGAGACGCGTTACTCATAGCACAAATGCATAGGCAAAGAATCCGTGACAAATACGGACTTTAGATTTTTTCGTATTTTATTTTATTTTTTTAGTACTTTTGCATGTTTTGTCTTTTAATTTTTTAACTTTAATTTAAGGTATTGTAATTTTTATTATTTCTTTAATGAAATATTATTTGTTTTCATTTAAAAAAATAATAATAAATAAATAATTGGGTATCATTGCAAGGGGCATTATGGGCATTATACCACTACACCCATTTTTAAGTTCAAGCCACATAATGCCCCATTGCTGACTAAGATGACGCTCAAGGGAGGGGCTTGAAACTTTGTTAGACCATGCGTACTGGAGCGCGAATTGAGACCTTAAAACAAATTTAGCGCCCCATACAACCCCCAACACCATTACATAGGGGCATTAAACATCAAAAAATGGGAGGAGCCTTAAAATTTTAACCCTGCTCAACACAAAACCTCTCCCCTCACAACCAATCAAAACATGCCACACCCTATCTCCCTCAACCTCTCTTTTAATTTAAAATAATAATAATAATAATAATAATAATAATAATAATAATAATAATGGACCTTAAATTTAAAGCCCCCACTACACCCCATTTCATTTTATGGCCCCATGCTGATTCATGTGCCATGTGTCCTAATCATTAGATGAGGTCTTAAAATTAAAGTTCCCACTACACGTGGTCTTGCTCCTACACATGGTCTAAGATTTAGTCAGACAATTTTTGTGAAATTGATAACTTTTCTTTATTCTAAGACAAGGTATTTTTGTCCATTTTTAACGAACCGTATTTTATTCTTGTCTTTTCCTAACTATCTAACAATACAATGTAATAATTCATACTATTCCTATAAAGTAACCAATCCGAACAATAAAATGGTAATGATTTACATCGTACCAAACATACCCTTAACATTTATGTTTACTGGGTTTGTTTTCTAGTTTAAAAAAACTAACAGATATTAAGAAATTAAATTTTGGGTAGTGAATGACAAAAAACAAAACTATAGGGGTTACAATCCATCATCTTTGTTTACCAAAGAGAACGGCAATGCTATATAATGGCGGACACATTTTAGATCACTAGGGTTTGTTTTCCGTCACCGCCGCCGTCGCCTCCGTCACCGTCACCGTCACTGTCGTCGTCATGGTTCTGAAGTATGCTCTTCTTCCCCTTACATTGTTATTTTAAATATTCATATTTTGATTAGAAACTGCAACTAAATGCTAGTATGTAGATTATTATAGTTAGTGATTACTTATTATTTACACTCACTTGTATAACTTGAATTGGTTATTTAACAACAATGTTGACATATATAATCCACAATTTACTAAAATGAAGTGACATATATAAGAGGGGCCGGCGATACCTAACCTGATTAAACATGTTTAATAAAAAGTACAATAAGTAGTTTTATGTTTTTGTAAAAATAATTAAAATTAAAAGGCTAGGCTCCATCATTTCTCCATCTTGGTACATGAATGAAGAAGGATGTAAAATAGTAATAGACATGAGATATAAAGTAGTTAAACAAGTCGTTTTCATGTTTGATACTTGTGTTAATAACATCGTCTCTGACCTGTTTAACATGATTAGACCTGTTTTTTCATGACATGTATGGTATAATGCTGACCAATATAATGCTGATTGATTAATTATGAACACTTTATCTGCACTTCAACAGGAACTATTGTATGAATTTTGTGATTATTGCTAATTGTAAAGTTTATCCTTTTTTTGTGATTTAATGAAATTTTTTGCGGTGTTTACAGGACTGAGCTCTGCCGTTTCAGTGGCCAGAAGATATATCCGGGAAGGGGTATTAGGTTCATTAGATCAGATTCTCAGGTGTATATAATTGTGTGATTATATTGTTTATGTTATCTATTTAGGTTATTTTTTTATTGATTCTTGAATTAAAAGAATGATTTGGTTGAATTTAGGTTTTCTTGTTTGCAAATTCGAAATGCAAAAGGTACTTCCATAATAAGTTGAAGCCTTCGAAGCTCACGTGGACTGCCATGTACCGGAAGCAGCACAAGAAGGTTAGTCAGATTAGTCTGTTTCTGCATTTCCTTGTGTTGAGCATTGTTGGATTTTTGCTAATTTGATTCAGTTACAGTTTTCTTTGCTCAATTGGTTTAATTTGTCTTTTGAATATTTGATGTTTTAAATGAATTGAGCTAAGTAGTTTAAACTTTAAACTAAAATGAGATGGGCCGGGTTAATTGGCTGTGAGGTTATTTACAGATTTTGTAACTATTAAATCACTTATTAATTAAGTTAGGTTTCTTCTGCGGTAATTTTACGGTTGTAATTGTGTTTTTCAAATATATGTATTTGGCAATTTAAAAAAAATAGAACAAAACTTTAAACAAATTTGTTCGTGATATCTCAACATGATTTAGCATTCACATCCCATCCTTAATTATCATCCATATAATTTAACTAAAAATCGCCACTCATTAAATTTATCTATCAATTTTTAAAAACCTCGCATCCCATTTGGTATAATTATATGGAATGAGTAGGGGATTGGTAAATAAATTAATTCAATGTAGAATTCATTATAATTTTATGGATAAGGTTGATGTTTAAACTTTAAAAAATGGGTTGTAGGGGTCATTTAGGCTAAAACCTTATTATTTTCCTTAAAATTTGAGGATTTGGTAAATATACCAACTAGGATGTGGATGCTCCTCACTTGAAAGTAATTTGATTTTGACCCAAACTTGTAACTCAATCTCCGCGGACGTGTGTAGTTTAGGCATTTGTTTGTCAGTTTGGTGAGATAATTTGGTCAATATCTTTCTTTCAAGTCTCTGTAATCGTATTTTTTAAAATTACTTATGTGAGAAGTTAGAACTTGAAAAATGATAAAATGTGTTTGTGGTCATACCAACCTGGCCTAACCTGTTTTCTTCTGCACTTACAGAATAATATGTTTTCACCCAAACTCTTTATCCGACCAACTTGTCAATCTTGTCACCTTCGTGGCATTAGGCATTTGTTTGTCACTGCGGTCATGATTTGATCCAATGTTTTGTTTCAAATCTTACAGGACAATGCTCAGGAAGCTGTGAAGAAGCGGCGCCGTGCAACCAAAAAGCCCTATTCTCGGGCTATTGTGGGTGCCACTTTGGAAGTTATTCAGAAGAAACGAAGTGAGAAGCCTGAAGTTCGTGATGCTGCTAGGGAGGCTGCTCTGCGGTATGTTTTTTCATTTCCTTGTTATATGATTAAACCAATTGGTCTTGAAGAATCGAAGCTTTAATTTTTTAAACTACTAAATTTCAGTGAAATCAAAGAAAGGATCAAGAAAACCAAGGATGAGAAGAAAGCCAAGAAGGCTGAGGTAGCAACAAAACAAAAGACTCAAACCAAGGGTGGCAATGTTCCTAAAGGTAAGGGCCCTAAGCTCGGTGGTGGTGGCGGAAAGCGTTGAAGTTTCATCTTCGTTTTGTTTTTAAAATTTTGTTTTTGTTATTTATGGTGAATCCTTTCAAGGAAACCTCTTTTTGATATTTGTTACTGTTTACGAATTTTGAAAGCAATTTAAAGTTAATGATATGAGTTACTGGTCTTAAGGCTCCAAGCTACTCGAACTCCACCCGCCAGATGCTCAAAATTGAGCCCTTTTTAAATGAGAATGAGGATCATTATTAGTTTGTATAATAAACGAGCTTGTGCTTAAGCTTCACCTATTGAGCTCAAGACTAGCTTGTTATTTATATATTAAAGCGAAACACCTTAGGCAACAGTAACTATTTCGTCATTTAGCCTATTTCGTCTTTTAGTGCTTTCTCATTTAGCGTGGTTGTTTTGCAATTTTGCATAGGTTTTGTCGTCGTTTGCTTAGTACTTAGCTTTGCATAGGTTTTGTCGTCGTTTGCTTAGTACTTAGCATGGTTTTATGACTCATTTTCCCTCTATGTTTTACCGTTATGTGTGTCACTTGGCATTAATAGTTTGTGTTTTTCCTTTACGATTTTCCTGGATTTGGTCGTTACGATGCTACTTAGCATGCTTTTACGCTTCCCTCTTGCGGGACATAGGCCAGTCCGCTATCAAAAAGCCCGCTTGCCACCATCATCCGTCATCGTGGTGAACACAACGGTGTATATCCCCATGCGTAGCATGGGTGCAATATACTAGTTGCTATTAAATTATAAATTTTCGTAAAAATAACTCGTAATATACATATACGTATATATTATGTTATATTGTTATATATAAGTTTTCTAAGTAATAAATTAGTATAAAATAACTAAAATTGTATATAAGCTAATCAATAAATAATAAATGAGTCTAGCTTAAGCTAATCCCGAGTCTGAGAAAGCAGTAACGAAATGAGCTCAACCTTTAATAATAGAACTTGAAATGAGCCGAGCTTGAGTTTAGGCGAGCTTGGGGTTGGCTCTCTGAAACCACTATCGGAGTCATGATGTTATAACACTACTTAGCTAAACTTCGACCATTTTATTTTAAGAAGTGAAACATTGGCCCGATTACGGTGCAATTTGTGTGGCTCATGCAGCCTAAATGCCCTGAGTGCACACGTTCGTTGTTGCAAACCCACCACACATCATCATCATGTATGCACGCCTATATAAACACAGGACCCACAAACTGCTTCATCTACAAAAAGTTCAAAATGGGTGGTTTGAAGGCGGTAATTTGTGGATGGTTACTCGTGGCGATAGTGTTTTTGGTGGTATCAAAATCAAAAACCTCCGCCAGTGTAGACTGTGTGACTGTGACCACCCTCATATCAACATGCTCCGCATTTGTAACATATGGGTCCCCTGACCCATATCCGGGGTCCCCTTGTTGTGACGCGGTGGCTAGCCTCAACAACCTTGGTGACTCAGAAGAAAACAGGCGGTCGTTGTGTATGTGCGTGATGGGCGTCATTACTACTTATCATCCAAATGCGACCGCCATTGCTACCTTACCTGGATTCTGTGGCGTTTCACTCGGCTTTACAATCGACCCAAACACCGATTGTAACTAGTAAGAACAAATAACCTTTATTTTTACTAGACCATGTTAAACAGGTTCCAAGTGTTATGTAACATGACTTGTTTTTGTGTGCAGTGTATGAGCCACAAGAGCCAGTTGACCAGATATCATGGTCAAGAAAACAGAATATTTGCTATAAAAGGGAAATAAATAGTAGATGATGACCCACAAGTATCTGACCCGTGACCCATAATGGACATTACTTGTCTACTTTGGAGATTTCATCTTTTGTGTTTGATTGCATAAAAAATGTTTCAATTGCATCCGTTTATAATATATCATGTCATCCCATATTACTTTCTCTTTAAACTAAACCTTTTGAGTAAAGTGACTATAAAGTAGAAAATCTCAATTCACTTTTTCTTGATGTTGTACAACTTGATATGATAATCATGACTTATTTTGAACAAATTGTTAGATTTAAGTAATTTTAATATGTTCGAATAGGTTAATTAGGGTCTGTATAAATTATATAGTAAATTAAAATGATTATTCTTATGAATTTTTGTTAACTTAGGAGCGTAAATGGACTAGCATCACCCACTTTGCTGATGAAGCCATCTCAAAACTCATTTGATATTATTATTAATTCTAAAATGATTCATTTTAACTCCACCCGTTTTAGTCGGCGCCCTTTGAAACCTAACATATCGATATTCTTCTAAAACAACTCGTTTTGATCCCATTTGTCTTAACCATTTACTTGACCCAAGCAGTAGGGATGGTAAACAAACCCCGACCCGACATACAATCACACATTTGAGACGAGTAGGGAGACAGGTATGAGATTTGTAATAAAATTTTCTAAGCGTATAGTATTAGGTAATAGATGACAAATTTAATTTTGTTGTCTTTGGGTAATGAAGAATACACTTCTTAATTTATAAATTGTATTAAAAAAAAATGTATAAAAATTAGCATAGTAAGAAATACAGTTGAGAATCCTAACATGTAACTTTAACAAACTAAATGTATATTTGATACACAATATGCATTGAGTAATCGGGTACCCCAAAAGTATGAGCTATGTATGAGACACGATTTTATAATAAAATGCTTCAAACTCGTCTAGCGAAATTTGACATGGACCACCCGCCACCGCATCTTTTTGCCATGATTGACTACATTAAACATGGTATAATGGAGTCACTAACCTTATATTATCTACAAAACACCTGATGAACTCCACAAAATTTGTGACTAATATACCGTAAGAATAGTAGCATATCACAAGAAGCTAGAACATTATGTATCTTATTTTCTTTTTTAACATATGAACATGTTATGCTTTATTTCTCTTCCATCAAAATCAAACTTCACCAGATATCACAAGTGCAAAAAGAGAATAAAAAAACATATACAATTTTAAATAATATCATGTAACATCACAGTTAAGTTTTATCAGGACTAACACACCACCATACCATATATCATAACTTAAATTAACAACCTAATAAACAGAACAAACTTCATTTTTTAAACCAATAAGTGGAAGATCAAACCCAAAATCCTGATCAAATCTAGCTTTGAAATCCTCTCTCTGAGAGGGTATCAGAATAATCCCAATGCAATCTTGTCGAACCCGATTTTTCAAACTGAACCCGTTGTCTTGGAGCACTGTGGGACCGTAGTTTAGCCCGTGATGATTCCGTGTTAGACATGTAGTTTGGATGACTCGGGTAGTCTCCAAATACGCTACGTGAGTATTCACTAAAAGGACTTCGTTTATGGCTACTTCCGGGCCTGGAAGCAGGGGAACGGACCCGAGGGGTGTTATCAGCCGTGGCTACTGTTTTTTCTGCTTCTCGGTGGATCATTGAACCCAATGGCAACACTTCTCGTGACCCGTGTCTAGATCTTGGGTTCCAGGGTTTTGTTGCTGTGGAATGGGAGTCGTGGGATGACTTGTTACTCGGGCTTGGGTTGTTTCGAGGCTTCCAAGTATCAACTTCAAGAATCTTGTCGCTTCTTTCATCTTCAGGCCGACCTTGTTTACTGCTCCAAGATGTGTCCTCCATCCAGTTCTCTAACCAGTTTAGCCCTTTTAACCGGTCATGGACAAAAACGCCTCTCGCATTCGTAGATTTCTGCTTTCACAAGTTAAAAAAAAATGATTTTTTTTTTTATAAAAGTACAGGTGATGATTAAAATGGATGCTGGAAACTTACAAAATGAGCATGTGAGTTTGTCGACCGAGTGCTTGAATGTGATGAGGCCGATAAGGAAACCCGGCTAGCACAGGCCCGGGCCTGAACCCGAGCCATGGCTTGCATTCGCCGAAGCATGTCTGCACTTTGTTTTCTCACGATTCGACCTCTCACGAGCGCCTGAAGTTTTACCAATCCTTTAAGTGCCCTTAGTGCTCTCCTAGCCTACATATGTATCAAAATTAGTATAATTATCAAAACTCTTGGCTTTAAAAAGTGGGAGGCGCATTGAGGCGATATATGCGTAAAAGTGGTTTTAATATCTGCGAGGCGCATGCATAATGTATGCTTATGCATGCAGGGCGAGCTTTATTCTAATACTTACTATAATACATTAATGTTACTTGGTACTTGAAACATCCACAACTTAAATAGTAACACTCTATATGTGATTTTATATCCATGTATCCTGAAACCTCTATATACAGCATTACAGCCTAAGAAGCTATATGCACAATCTAAAGAAACACAAAATCTGCCGATGTACAAGTGTCACGAGGCCTCTTTCGAGTCACTCCCGACTCCAATGCCCACCATCTAGGCTGCCTCATACCTAGACACGCCACACACGTTTTAAAACTAAGCGGAGAATCACTAAATTATTAAAAACCAAACAAACCATTTTATGAAAAGCTAAAGCGTATACATTTAATTTCTAATCATTATTATTATTAGTTTTTTTTAACCGGAACACACATCCAATAAAAATTTCATTCTAAAATTCAAATAACATATATAAAAAAATGTAGTACCCCGACCGGTCCAACGGCCAACATGAGGAGGTAAATCATGCATCCCTGGATAACTCCGGTGATGCAAGGGTCGAATTCCCTTAAAGTCCACAATAGTTTCCCACCACATTCTAAAATCTAGCTATTGCTCCGTTTGGGCACTTGGATAGGATAAAGTGTTAATAGAAGTGAATATAATATCCATGTTTTTTTTTGTGATTATTTAGCGGGAAAACTAAAAAAAAAAAAAAAAAAAATCTATCCACAAAGTCCAAAAACAAGGAGCCATGTGCAAATGTTGCAAAAAACCAAAACCATTATTGGCTGAAAACGAAATGTGACAAAACATAACCAGATTTTCATCCACCACCCAAACCGACCACTGCCCCATCACTTCCCCCATTAAATGTACCAAACAACCAACACATACACTCGTAAATCCCACCCCCACCCAGGGACACTTTAGTAATTTCACAACATTTCTAACAAAAAAAATAATAATAATATCAGCTCACCAAATATGCTCGGAACGCCGACTGTATCTTCACAGCCGCCGACACTCGCCGCCGTTCCACGTCACCATACCCTCTACCCCCACCACCACTACCACCGGCGGCTGTCAACCTCACCACCTCAGCCGCCGCATGCGCCGCCGCCAACGCCGCCTCTGCCACCGCAGCCGTGGCGGCGGCGACTGCGATCGCGTGCTTGTTCGCATCTAAAGGTTCGGAGTTAATTTGGTCCGAATTATTAATATTATTATGTGGTTTGGAATGATGGTTAGAACCCGACCCGGTTGATGATGAAGCGGATTTTTTGGAGCGGAAGAGGGAACGGATCCATTTGGTTGTTTTACCCATCTAGTAACATTGTTTGTGACTGGAAGATTGGTTGAGTGAGTGAGTGTTAGTGTGTGTGTGTGTTTAGAGAGGGGTTTGTGGCGGTAGTCGGAGGTTTGGACCCACGACGACGTTTTGAGGGGGAATTTTGACAGATAGGCAGTGGGTACCAAGCTAATATATCGGACAAAGGATTCACATTTAAGTGAGCTATTCTTGTAGGGGAGGGGTGCTTCTAGATTTATTTTTCACTATCATTGTATTTTCACATCACTTCACTCATTTACTATACTGAAACAGTTTTTTAGACTACATGGAGTGGATGGGGGGAAAGAGGGGGTGAAGCGTAGTGTGGCACTTGTGGGACCCATTTGAGGGGAGGGGGGGAGGAATTGTGGGGAGTGAAAGGGGAAGAGGGGGGGGGAGTGACATGTGGAATTTCTTTTTTCTTTTTTTTAATAAAAATCTTTAATATTAATAAACATAATAATAATAATAATTTAAACCGAAAATTTAGTAAATTAATAAATTAATAATAAAAAAATTAATATTAAAAATTAATATTTATTTAAAAATAAAAATAAAAATAAATTATATTCAACCATTTGAATTTTAAACGGTTACTGTTACAAACCGTTTGAATTTCAAATTCCTCCCCCCCCCCCCCACCCAAACGTTTATATTTCAAATTTTGAATTTCAAACGTTTTCCCCCAAACGGTCATATTTCTAACACTATAAATACAACACCAAAACTGATTCTCAGTCACAACTCCTCCTCCTCAAACCAATGAATAATATGGGTGGCGGTTTTGCATCAGGAGCTGTCGGACCGTCTAATCTCCGGCAGTACTCTCGCCGGGCCGGGGCCGGCCCCGGAGACTACCATTCTCCTCCTCTCCTCCTCCTCCTGCACAACCAACTTTCTCTCCTCCTTCAGAACATTGGTTCTATCCTACTCATCCCCCTGCTGCTGCACCACCAACCTCCACTCCTCATCCTCCTGCTGCACCACCAACTCAAGCTGATGATGACTTCACGGATGAGGAGTTGGTCTGGGCCGTGGATTATACCATGGCTCTTAGGGAAATGGACCGACTAATGTTGTCAGCACCCACCCCCCGGTGTAGGGAGACTGCCCCCCACCCCCTACCACCAGACTGCCCCCCACCCCCCACCACCAAACTACCCCCACCCCCCGCCACCGAGGGGAGCCAACCGAGGAGGACTTGGAAGCACTTAGGGAAGCGATGGAAGAGGAACGCTTCTACAATTATTCCCCTCCTCGCGAGTACTGCTGGATCCGTGAGGATGCGAGATTCGATGGTCACGATAGCGATCGTTCCGTGTCCCCCCCCCCCCCCGTACTACACACTCGAGGACTGGGACAATTACTCTCCATAGTGGGAGGTTTATGTTTTAATAAGTAATTTAGGATTATATTATGTGTTTATGTAACATATTAATAAGTAGTTTAGGATTAGGAACTCTGTTTATAATAAGTAATTTAGGATTGTATTTTTATGTGTTTATGTGTTATGTGTTAATGTAATGGTTTAAATTTAAAATATTATGTAATCTGTTTACATAAACTAACATTAAACACAAAAACAAATAAATCATTAAACACTAAAACCTTAAACATTACAAATAAAACACTAAACATAATATTAAACATTACACATTATTAAAACACTAAAACCTTAAACATTAAACAAAATAAAAACGCAACATAGACCAGGACAAAAGATTGGTGATGTGGAAGTCGCTGTCGTAGCATTGACGATAAGCGTCATGTGTGAGTTGAATTGTCATCTGTTCGCTAACGCCAGGGTGCGCCTGCATCGTCGCTTCATAGACTGTGTGGCATCTCCTACAATTATTTTGTATGACATACCACTTACTGGAGATCTGATCGACGTTACGGTTGTTCGTTTGGCTAATTAGGTTGTACTCGTCCAAGACATTGTGCCAAAAGTCCTCCCTATTGTTTGGCGGGTTCTCCGTTGTGTTGATCCACGCCGTCACCAAATAGAGTTCATCCTGATTAGTCCACCCTGCCATGCTTTTGGTTTGTATTTGGGTTGGTGTTTGGGTTTGTGGTTTGTGTTTTTGTTGTGTATGTATGTATATATATATATATATACATCTATGTTTAAAAAAAACAAAAAAATCAAGTCCCACAACGGTTAAGTTTTACATTTTTTTTTTTCAACGGTCAAAAATTCAAGTCCCCCAATAAAAACCCACCAAGTGGATTCCCCCCCTCCCCCCACGCCCGGCCTTTCCTCCCCGCCACCCCTCCCACGCCCCTCCTCCACGCCCCCATAGGGGGGTGTTCCTGCCGGTGGAGGCTTCCCGCCCTACCTCTTCCCGCCCCACTCTGTCTCGTCTTAGAGGCATCACAACACTGGTTCTTTATCCAATAATTAATTATTTTCACAATAATAATATTAATAATAACTTTCACACACTCTCTCATCTAGAACTCGCCTACACCACTCATTTTTTAATAATACATTTTCCACTCTCTCTCTCCTTTAGAACCAGCATGGTAAAAGAACCCGTATTTGGTTCACGGGACCCCTACCAGCACTGGTGACGGTGGTGCTACTGTGCTGGTAGTAGGGTGCCCGTGACCTTTTCTGGTGACGCCTCGTCCCCCCTTGTTGTCTACTTCATCGATATTGATGTATATTGTTTTTATTTTTACTGATAATTACCGAGCCATTTGGTTGAGTGGTTTTTTAACTTTTGCCTCATATAAATTGTGTTACGGGCGTAGTCAGGGTTTTTTTTAGGTGTGGGTTTCTTGTACGTGGGTGAGCGAGTGAGGCATGTTTTGTTCTTTGGATGGAAAGATGATTCAATTCTCAGGGTGATTTTAGATGTCCGGGCTTTTACTGTTATTGCGTTAACCGTATCAATAGTCATTAAAATTTGGGTTAAGTGTTGTTTTTGTTTGTCAATATATCAATTTTACCAATACAAATCCAAATTCATAAATTTTTGTCATTTTAAAATTTGGTTTGCCTTCTTATTGTTATTTCACTTTCACTTGAATTGCTTAATACTACATGTAATATATTCTATAAAATTAAAATCTCATTCTCTTATTTATTTAGTTATGAATACTTATTTTTTCTATTTAATTAAGCATATTTTTTTTAATTAAAGATATTATTTCTTTGAAGCTTACTTAATGAAAGATAAATTTTTTTAATGAAAGATAATTATTATTGATACTTTAAATAAACTTTAATTATTTTACTTAAAAACTTCACTAAATTTAAACTTACTTTAGCTAAAATATTAAAATAAAAATAAAGAAGATAAATTTTTAAATGATATCTAAAATTTTTTAAATACTTGATATGGTTGGATAGCGGATAGTAAATAATAGTAAAAATACACTACGTTAAATAACAAAAAGTAGTTGGTATTAAAAAAGTTAAAGTTAATTCTCATTTGAAAAAAAAAGTGTTTTAAAAATTAACTTAACAAAATTTATAACCGTCACGTCAATATTCATTTTTTAAATACATATCAATTATATATGTTAACAAATTACATTATATTTTATTCTATTATTATAATACACCGATTTTTTCAAACGTGAAGTGCATATGTTTTTTTAAAACATATTTTTTTATTAATTATATAGAATTACATTTATCAACTCGTGTAATACACGAGACTATACCCAGTAGTCATTATAATCATTTATCTATCAAATGATCATTATATATATATATATATATATACACATATATATATAGGTTTGAGATCAAATAGGAACCACTACCCTAGTTAGGAACCTTAGGAACCAATCTGAGCCATCCATCATTGATTTTGATCTAGGGGGTAGTTAGGTAATTAGACAATTAAACATTATATTTTAATTTAATTAAAAATCATATATTTGGCAGTTATTTTGACTTCTTCGATTTCCTTGCTAGTAGTTATTATGTTTCCTTAAATATCTCAACAATAACAAAAAAAAAACATCGATCATTCCATACAAAACAATTATCAACGAAACACATACACTAAAATTGATTTACGATTCACAATCCCGAGTTATGGAAAATAATTCTATACATGATACACCAGTGTATAATACACCTATATATAACTGCATAGACATAACAGCTATACAGCTACGTAACAATAAACCATTCTGTACACTTGTGTATAGGCATTTGGCTTTGTTTATCCTCATAGTCGTTATGTCTCTTATCCTCTTTACGTAAGATATATACGCCAACGTATAATATACACCAACGTATAATATACATAGGTGTACATAAAGTAACAAGTCTGCAGAACCCACATAACCATCTATGCTTGTATTCCATCCATCATCAACATTAGTGTCCTCAATTGACTTCAATATCACCTTGTATCCAAAACCTAAATAAAATAAAATAAACCATACATAATTAATTTTCCATTATATATACTTGTGTATAGGCATTGAGCTTGTTTTCCTTTTAATTGTACAGTTTCTCACATCCTCTGTATGTAATGTACACCAGCGTATAGAATACACTAGTGTATATCCCTCTGATAATAATAAAACGTCTTTTTTTACGTGATAATTCTCTTTAGGGTTTTGACGATTAACCTTATATATAATATACACCATAGTATACCTTTAAAAATACGTAAACCCAATGACCTGCAAATTCAGTTTTCTATAATAGAGATAACATTCAAAGCTCTAATTGATAAATCATATTTCGGAACACCTTTTACAATTGATCGAACAAACATGGAGATTACATTCAAAGCTTTAATTGTAAGATCTTGAATCGCTCAAACGTGGTCGTTAAAAAAAAACAATTACTCAATATAAATTACTAAAAATTAAGAACAAGAATGAAAAATTGAATATTCATACATACCTATATACGAATTCTTGATCTTCATTAGATTTCTGATACGGTGTTCGTAGGTTTTGATGTATACAAGAACGTAAAATCAGAGAATTTTATGGTGTTGTCAGTTACAATGCATACATAATAACCTATTAATAATCATATACCAAAAGTCAATAATACCCCTTGATTTAATTAAATATTTAATTAATGTTTTACTTATTTACAATCATGCCATTAGAGATCAATGGCTAAGATTGGTTCCTATAGTTCCTAATAGAAAACTCATTTTATTGAGAGAACTCGAGAACTAAATAATAACCATTGATCTCACAAGATCAATGGTTGTGATTAAAGGATATGGGGAATTAACAAAAAATATGGGATTTTAACATGGGAGGGTATTTTGGGAAAGTATAAATTGCACATTTTTCTTCAACTCTAATTCAAACAAATCTGGAAAACCCTTTTTCTAATATTCTCTCCCCTTTTCTCTCTCTCTCTCTCTCTCTCTTACCACAATCTAGGGTTTCAAAGATCCATATTCATTCGAAAATCCACCACAAAATCTCTCAGACTAATGAAGATCAACATCATGTACGAACTCGCAATAGTCTTAATCGCATATTATCATCACTGATTTGGTATATTACACACACATCACACCGATTTTTACTTGTACTACATAGATTTTTTTTCGTTTTAAGGAAAATAACAAAATGTGGATGAAACGTGGAGTATATATTATGTTATCATAATCGCATTAGGTACGTCATATCACGATGATATAATGTTTTGGTAGTATTAAATAAAATTATCTTTCTCACATGCGATATATTTAACTGTATTCAACATGTGTAATACTTGTTCTAGCTAATGTTAATCGTGAATGTACCTTGTATGCCATGTATTGCACATGTGTGATAATCATGAAATGTATTACACATGTGTGTTAATACAGTCGGTGATAGTTAGTAGTTAAACGAGGTTAGGCTTTGGTTCTTATGTGTTGAGCATTTATGATAGATGTAACTATAGTTCACATGTGTAATATGATTGTTTCAGATAATGTTAACAATGATCATGCTACGCATGCAATGTATTGAACAGGCATGATAATTATGCCATGTACTACACATACGTGATAATATTGTTTGTGATAGTTAATGTTAAGTTAGATAGTTGTGCTTGTCACATGTTGCACATATGTGATATTTGTAATTGTATTTCACATGTGTAGTAGACTTGTTTTAGTTAATGTTAAGTGTGAATAGGATTTGTATGTAATGTACTACACATGTGTTATAAATGTTTAATGTATTATACATGTGTGATAATTTAATTTGTGATAGTTAATGTTAAAATGATACAATGTTTTGTTTGTTGTGTTTCCATATGTTACAGATGTGACTGTATTTCACATGTGTAATGCGACTGTTCTATCCAATGTTAAATGTGAACAGTACTTGTACGTATTGTAATACACATGTATTGTTAATGTGTAATATAATACACATGTGTGATAGTATAATTTGTGGTAGTGTTTATTGAGATTATGCTTTGTTTGTCATGTACGCACATATGTTATGTATTTAACTTTGATTCACATGTGTAAATATGCATGTTGTACCTAATGTTAACCGTGAATAAGAATTATTTGACATGTATTGCACATGTGTTATAATTGTTCCATGTATTACACATCTGTGATTATATTATTTGTGATAGCTAGTGTTAAGTTAGACTAATGTGCTTGTCATATGTTGCACATATGATATATTTGTAATTGTATTTCACATGTGCAGTCTTATTTTAGTTGATGTTTAGTGTGAATAGGCTTTGTATGTAATGTAATACACATGTGTTATAAGTGTTTAATGTATTACACATGTGTGATAATTTAATTTGTGATGGTTAATGTTAAAATAACATAATGTTCTGTATGTCACGTGCTACCATATTATATAGATGTAACTGTATTCCACATGTCTAATGTGACTGTTATAGCTAATGTTAGATGTGAATAGTATTTCACATACTGCAATGCTTCAGGAAGGAGTTATGGGTTTGTGGGTTTGGCTGAGACTCATTATGTGGAGGAGCTAATAAAGTGATACCAGGTCTATTGAGATCGATTAACAGCAATGAAGAGCATGCTAGGATAAGGGAAGCTCATATTAAGCGACATGAAGAACGAGCTTGAATTATGGAATTGAAGAGTAAAAGAAAATTTTTTTTTGGTTGGGTCCTTTTCATCATGTATTTTTCTTTTACAATGAATTAACCTATGTACTAATTTTGGATGTATGAATTAATGGATATGTGTTTTGAATTTATGTATGTACCAAGTTTAATGGATGAATGAATAGCATTTTAATATAAGTTTGGTTGTTTAAATTTGAATGGCATTTTCGGCTGCATAATGATCCATTTTCACTGCAACTTTTGATACGATTTTGATATAAATTTTCTGCAGTTTTGACCCATTTTGGCTGCAGTATTGACACATTTTTTTGCTGCAGTTTTGGTTGCAATTTTTGACTAATTTCGGCACATTTTTGCTTCAATTTTTTGCTGCACTTTATGACCCATTTCGGCTGCAATTTTGACACATTTCGCTGCAGTTTTAAACACCTTTCAGCACATTTTGGCTGCAATTTTTTGACCCATTACGACACATTTTTGCTGCAGTTTTTGGCTGCAGTTTATAAGCTATTTCAGCTGCAGTTTTAACACATTTCGGCACTTTCTTGGTTGTAGTTTTTAACACATTTCGGCAATTTTTGTTGTAGTTTTTGGCTGCAGATTTTGACCCATTTTGGCACATTTTTTATGCAGTTAATTATGACACCTTTCGTCTGCAGTTTTGACATATTTTGACACTAACTTGACTGCGGTTTAACACATTTTGGCTATAGTTTTTGACTAAAGTACATTTCCATTAATAATAAGATGTATACAAATTGTAGTATAAAGTCAAACTAAAGTATATATAACACATGAACATGTAAAAGAATGTTCAAAACAAATGGTATAATTAATAATATATGAATTTGAATATACAATGCATGAATCAGACAACAACATGGCAAGACGAACGCATAACGGAACGGTCTGCAACAACACGTTTAATATCATCACATGATGACTTGACAGCAGTAGCATTGTATTTTTTTTTTCTTAGAAATTTTCGATAGCCTTCTAACTTGGATCGATTATACCTACAATAAAAACAAAAACACAAAGTTAGTATATGGTAAACGTGTGATAACAGTATCACGTATGAAAAAAATGTAGAGATATGGAATAGGTATGAGACCACTACTACATATATGCAATAATTAAACAATATGATACACATAGTATAACAGTTAGAACTAAATTTCATGTCATTATTTGTATGTTCTTCAACTCCTACTTGCAAAAATAAATGTTAGAACTAAATTTTAATTAATAATATACATTATTATTATTATTTAGTATATACACACACTATTAGTTCATGTATATAACAATGTGCAAATATAATATTCAATACCCAAACATGATGCACATGCGTAATACAGCTTATTTGAATAGTACATATGCAATATAAAACACAAACACTTATCCACACATAACATTAGATAACATAAACATAATGAACATGTGCAATACAACTTCATGTGTCACATATACGCAATACAAAATAGAAACATCCAATTACATCTAATATTAAATAGTACATGCCTTATATACGCAATACGCAATACAACTTACATGAATAACACATATGCAGTACAAAACATAAACACCTATTGACGTATAGAATTAGATAACTCAAGCATAATACACATATGCACTTCTAGTCATGGACAAATAGTCACATCTAATATTAAATAGCGTGTGCATAATACACATGTGTAATACAACTCCATGTATCAGATATATGCAATACAAAACAGAAATATTCAGTCACATCTAACACTAAATAGCCCAAACATGATACACATGTGTAATACAGGTTCTCGTGCATCATATATACAGTACAAAACATAAACAACAAGTCACATATATCATTAGATTCCCAATCATATTCATATTCGTACACATGCAACACCAATCCTTGTATCACATATATGCAATACATATCATTAAAAACCCAGTCACAAACAATGCACATATGCAATATATGGATTAAAATATTTACCTTTGTGTTCAAAACCTTCAAAATTCAAATTAACATGTGTAGTGTTGGTAGAAATCGAAGAAGTAGCAACATACGATCTCAAATCTGAATTCTCATGTACAAATATACATCAATTTCTGATACAGAATCCGTATTAATTAAAAAAATGCTTGAATTCATCTCATTCTGTATCTAATCGATTTAAAAAGAAAAATACATGCAAAATCCTAACAATTCGGTATCAAATAACAAGTTATATGAAATCGATTGAGAGGAATGCTCCAGTTTTGAGAATTTTGATCACGTACCTTCAATTGACATGAGTAGCAATCGTAATAAGAATTCGTATATGTATGAACGTGTATGAACATGTTATAATCTGGTAAGAGATTGTTGATAGATGTGATTGGAATAAGATATATTACAGATCTAGGTATGAATTTGGGGAAGATATTTGGGCATCTATGGAAAATATCTTAGGTAATGAAGTTAATATAACTTGACGAAAATACCCTTGTACTTAGGGAGTTCTCGAGTTCTCTCCCTATATATATATATATTTGCGCAAGTATAAAAAATTTACCAACTGTGGAGCGTTTTGACGAAGCAACCCACGCCTCCTCTTCAATATCGGACCATGTCCTGGCTACTCCATCTTTCGGTTTACCACGTCCTGGTCCTTTCTCTCTAGCTTTGCGTTTGCCTTTAGATTTTTTGGTGGGTGGCGTAGGTTGAGTTTCTGGAATTATTTCATCATCGGTATCCTCCACCTCTACGGGTTGAGACGGTCCGATAGGTGTTGCAGGAGGTGGTTGTGGAGAAACTTGTTGGGTAGTTTGAAACGATTGTGCCATTTGCATATAGTGTTGTATTTGCGTGTATTGCATTGGGTTGAATTGGGCGAAAACTATCAGGTTTTGTTGCATTTGTTGGACCGCCCGTAATGGAGGTACTTGTGAAGATATTGGTGGCTCGACTATCGGCGTGTAACCCGGTATGGAAAATGGATTCAGGTTAGAATTCGGGCTATTTGGGTTGTTTTGGTTGAATGGATCCATGATATTTTTTTTATAAAAATTGGATGGTTTATAAAAAATATGGGAGATAAAGTAGAAGAAGATAGTGGGCGTGGTATAAAAAATGAGGGTGAAAAGGCTTGATTTATAATATTTAAAAACCTTTTTTTAAGAGTTACCGTTTTGTTACTGTTGTAGAACGTTAAAAAAAACAATAATAAAAAGAAAACATTTAATTGGTCCGTCCTTGATATTATGGGGGAGACAGGGACGGGGGGGGGGGGGGGGGGGTTGAGACGGTGGGACAAGCAAAAATGAGTGAGACGGGGGTTGCCACATCTGTGCACCCGTAATGTTAAAATCACACAATTTAAAAATTTGAATTGAAATGGATGCAAAGAACATCTAACTATTTTATTTGTTATTTATTTATTTATTTTTAATATTTATCAGTTATTATTTTATTTCTAGTTTTGATATTCGAGAATGCAGTTTATGAGTTAGGATTAAATACAGAGTGAAGTGAAAGAAAAATAAAAAGTCGTAGGAAGGGTATAAAACGGATTCCGATTAAAATAATTCAAGTGACATTGGAACCGTCTCATCGAACCCTACGATGTTAGTTTTTAGGTCTTCGTTTTTTGGGGTTTAAGAGCATTCACATCCCCTCCACCAAATCTCATTCATTAAATTACACTAAAAATCACTACTTCACCCCTAATTCTTCTCTCTCTTACTTAAAATAATCATACCTTTTCATACTTTTATCATTACATTTTCTCTCTCCTCACTCACAACTACTTATAAAAATATTAAAATATATATAGGGGTGAACAATAGCTTTTCATATTTAGGGTGGAACAGTGCTTCCATCAAATATTTTCTCTCTCCTCCACTCACAACCACTTACACTCACCCCATATAATTTGGTGGACACACTCACATACATTTGGTGGATGGGATGTGAGTGCTCTAACTAGTAGTTTTTAGAATATAAGTTATATCATTGTGTCTTTTATGTAGCATTGTGTCTTTTTCTTATTTTCGTCATTGTGTTATTTTTTAATTTATTGTGTCTTTTTATTCAGCATTGTGTTATATTTTGTAGCTTATTATGTTATATTTCATTATCTATTATGTTTTTTGTATCATTCTCATCCTTCTAATTCATATTATACTCTCTAAATAACTTGACTCTGCAATTTATATAAGCAACACTGCAATTTATATAAGCAACCTAACGTAAGAGTATAGAGTTTCTACAAATCAAGTTGTAGAATTAAAATTCTTGCAATAGTGACCCTCCCTAAAATGGTTCAAAAATTTTCAACTTCTAGCTTTAAAAACACGCTGAAGCACTTTTAGAGTTTACGATATTTACAACTTATGGTTGTAAGTAGGGTTGTAAACGAACCGGATAAACACGAATAGATTCTTGTTTGTGTTTGTTTGTTAAGGAAATTATGTGTTCACGAACAGTTCATGAACACTTACTGAACGATATTTTATGTTCGTGTTCGTTTTCATTTGTGTTTGTTTGTTAATTTTGTTCATGAACGTACATGAACACAAACGAATATTAATGAATACAAACAAGTGTTCATAAACGGAAACAAACACAAATGGACATACATTAACTTTCGAATAAGATCAAATTCACATATATTAAGAAATTAACTAGATCCATCAAAAATATAACCTAATTATAAAAATTAAAGAATGTAAAAAATATTATAAAATTAAAAAACTCTATTAAACTGTCGAACATAAACAAACCTAAACGAGCTAAAACGAACACGTTACCGAACGTTCACGAACATAAACAAACACGCTACCGAACGTTCGCGAACATAAACGAACACGGTACCAAACATTCACGAACACGTTATCAAACGTTCACGTACATAAACGAACGAACGCGACCTTTGTTCATGTTTGTTCGTTTAACTAAACGAACAAAATTTTATGTTCGTGTTCGTTCATTTGATATTCATTTATCAAATGAACGAACACATACGAATTTTCCGTCGAAAAGTTCGTGAACCGTTCGCTGAAAGTTCAGTTTGTTTGCAGCCCTAGTTGTAAGTGCACGGCAGTTGCGTCCCTGTCTCTCAATATTTATGTGTCCTATCCAAGACGTTCAAGAATATGTCATTTAGACCGTAAGTTTTTGAGTTTTAATTGGGTATTGGGCTTATAAATGGATTAATAAGTTTTTGACTTTTAAATGGGTTTAGGTTTTAAGTTTAAAATGAATTTTCCATTAAACAAAACACATATGCGCGCGAGCGAAGACACACACGTATATAACATATGTATATAGGAATTTTATAAAAAAACGTGCCCAAAGTGAGCCCTATCCGTGGGTCTCCCTGGCCACCTTAAGAGCCGCCTATGGTGCACGGCATATTAAAGTTTCTAAGGTTAGGCGCAGGTTAAGCCAACTCAAATTGGTCGAAATGTAATAATTAAGCCAGGCACACTATGGTTACCCTTTCCTTAGTTGGGTAAGAAAGCATGCAATACACATATCTTATGTAAACATTAAGTAGGCCTCACAAAACTTGCGGGTCAGACGAGCTAACAAGTTATCATGGTTTCTGCTTGACCAAACAGTCTAAATCAAATACTCCTTTCAGGTTATATTAAATTCGGATAAACTTTGATTCTGGTTAAAATGAATTTGGATACTAACGGAGATAGATGGATTTTTTTTTACTATTTAAAATCATTAGACTATATTAATGTTCAAACTTATTTGAACAGTACTATATACATATTTTATTTACTTCTACGTGATTCGACCAACAACATCAGACACGTATTAATCCACGCGTCTACAGCATAAGGCACATATGTCCACGCACCTACCCACGCGTCCCTCTGTTTCTTGTGCCCTCTTTCTTCCTCATCTTCTCTCACCTTCTCCAAACAACAGGACACCTCAACTTTTTGCAGTGATACTCCACATTAGACGATATTCATGTTCAAACTTTTTTTTTGGTTTGTTTGTTGAGGTTGCCAGTGGTTTGCTTCAGGTTTTGGGTTATTTCTACTCAACCATCGGATCATTGGTCGCCTCCATCTATGTTTCGGATCTCAGACCTCATACATCGGCGCACCGTCTATCTTTCCCCTCTTTTTCCAGTTTATGACTTGTAATACGTCGCCGTCATCAACCTCCATCTCCACCATCGCCATCTTCATCAACAGGTATGACCTTTTAATCTTTCTTTCAGATTTATGTTTGGCTTTTGTCGACTTATTTTCTTGGTTGTATTTTGTGGTATCGGGGTTAAGGTTTAAAACGGGCTTGATCGTGTAGGTTAGGTTTTGCAGGGCCTGGGGGATGTGAACGTGGCGTACGGTGGTGCTGGGTGGTAGGCTGGGTTGTTAGCCGTTGCCATTGGTGGCGGCTAGCAGGGTTATTTTGTTAAATCCCTTCATAGGTTTGACGTCGCTTGATTGGATGGTGGCGTAGGCGGTCAATTGGTGGTTATACAAGCAGAGGATGGTGAAACCAAGCAGGTGTAAAAGTAGTGAGTGGTTTGGATGCTTTTGGATTTGGGGTAAGAATGTATTGTTTCAGCATTTTTCTATTTCTGGTTTTCGTCGTTGGTTTAATTAGTTTCTTTTTTTTTATGCAGGTTTACCGCGATTCATGGGTTGGCTTTTAGTTGTTCTTCAAGGTTGTGTCGTAATGAAAGAGTGATCATCATTGATACGACGACATCGGTATCTTTTGATTTTGTGCTTTTTACTGATTATTTATTGCTTTACCCAATATTTTTTTATTTCATCTGTGATTATAACTGGATATCAATATATATGTCATGCTCATGTTAACGTTTTTCCATTGTTGGCAGTTATTGGATGAAAGACAGAGCATTAACGTGTGGGGTATCTTCAAGCAATTGATAAGAGGCCTGATATCACCAAGGGTTTAAAAAAGCTAAAATGAAGAACACTTATATATGTCGGTGTTTCATTCGGAATCCCTTCACATGACAGGGAAATTGGACAGACGCTATTGCGCATTAGTTGAGGTAAATTTGTTCAAATATTTACGGCTTTGATGGTTAACTGTACTATGCACAATCTGACATTGGTAGTCAAATAAAGGTGTTAAAGATTTTTTTTAATCTGAATGTGGAATATTTTAGTAAGTAAAAAGTACTTTGACTTTGAAAGTCAAACCTTGATTCCTTACATTCAAATTTATTTTTAGTATTGTCAATCGATTTTGGATACGACATGATTGCTTAAATTTAAAATTGAATTGACGCCGGCGCAAAGCGCGGCTCGGTAAAAACCTATTTGATTAAAAGTAAAAAAGAATGATAACAAGGATGGATAAAATTCATTACACTTAATAGTCAATGACATTCAAGTTTTAAGTATTACGGATGGATTTTCTAAAGTTAAATAAAGTTTTCTACTGCTACATTTTGGCTGCAGTAGGACATTTGCACAGGAGTAATTAAAAAAAATGTCTCTACTGTGTTGTGCGATTGTTAAGAACCTAGGATCTTAATAAACTATATTGTTGTTAAGGTGATTGATTATTGCTTTATTTATGATTTTGTTGCTTTTACTCAATAAGGTTTCTATGTGTCATAGATCTCATCATCGACGTTCAATCACGAGCGAAGTTTAGCTGAAACCTTTAGATGCAATCTGGGAAGCACGTGAAGGTATGTGTTTTGTTTTTGGATTTGTGATATACTGAATTGATGTGTATTTGTGATATGTGAAATGTGTTAGTGTTATGTTTAGAGGTTTCATCGTACTATGATTTTAAAAGTTTTACATTGTCGCTTGCTTTTAAAAAAAATCATAATCACAAATAGAACTTGAACTTGGTTGCCATTTGACGCAGTTTGTTTTGTGTTTAGGTATGTTTTTATTGGATGAATTTCAAGTGCTTGTGAGTGGTCTGGTGGTTGAAGTATTTTGTTCATTCCTTGATTACTCAAGTTTGAGTCTTTTTAGCATTTTCATTGAGAACCATTTATTTGCTGCTAACATACAGATGTTGGTTCTTATATTGAGAACCGATTTTTTTTTGCTGGCTAACATTCAGAAGTTGACAGTTTGAGATAGATTTAAGATATATGTTGACTAAAAATTTATTAGGCGAACGGTGGTATCTGAATAGATTAAACCGTTCAAAAGCTTGAACGTCACTGAGAATATATCTACGGTGTACGCTTTTATTTAATAGGCTTTAAGACATCATGTCCGACTGGTACCGTTTGTTATCAAAACACGCCCGACCTGTAGCCATTACTGTATCATCATGTTCATATAGATATTTGTATCATATTCTTTTCTGTTAAGTGATGGTTCAAAAAAACTTTAAAAACAGGGAAGAGGATTCATGTATCAAACAAAGGGCAGCAACTATAATGATATTTGTATCATATTCTTTTCTGTTAAGCGAAGCCGTATTGCACTCGCGTGTTAGTGTTAGTGTTCACGCGAAGCCGTATTGTACTCGCGTGTTAGTGTGTTAGTGTCGTTAGTGTGTTAGTGTCGTTAGTGTGTTAGTGTCGTTCCCGCGAAGCCGTATTGTGCTCACGTGTTAGTGTTAGTTTTGTTCCCGCGAGGCCGTATTGTACTTGCGTGTTAGTGTCGTTCCCGCGAAGCTGTGTTTTACTCGCGCAACGCGCTCACTTATTCGTGATTTTCACATTAATTGGTGGCTTCTCTTCTTTTCTTCAATTGAACCACTAGCAAAAGCTGTTACATTAGACCATACTTGGTCTGCTGTGTTGTATGACAGACTTATTCAGTTATTTATTTGTTCAAATGATTCATTTATAAGACTTATTGTAGTTTCTTTATAATTTGTTTAGTTAATGATTCAGTTATTTATTTGTTCAAATGATTCATTTGATGAGGTGATTTAATTTAAAGTCTAGAAGACTTATTGTAGTTTCTTTATAATTTGGATTTGTGAATTTTATACATGTCTTTTATAGGTCATGATGTTGCTTCAACAAGGAAACCGTAATCGGACTACAGAAGCAACTCGAGGCAATGAAACATCTTCTCGCCCCCATGCCATTCTTCAGGTAAATTTACAAGTTTTCTACTTTGACTTTTGAGATGAAACAAAATAACTGTATGCTGTCATTTTATTCGGTTTGACCTTAAAACAGTCTTGCTAGACTTTTGATCTGCTAACTGTCAACTTTTATATTGTATCACTATCAATCAGGTAATGGTTGAGTATAGAGTAAAAGATGAATGTAACAATATTATAAGCAGAGTTGGAAAACTGTCACTGATTGACTGAAGAACACTTAGATCACTTGAGGCCGCCAACATTAACCGATTATTACTTGCTCTTTGTAGTTGCATTAATGCTCTTGTGGAAGGAAAGAAACATGTTCCTTATAGAAACTCAAAACTCACTCAACTGCTTAAAGATTCTCTTGGCGGCCTTGTAATACTGTTATGATCGCAAACATTAGCCCGTGTATAGTTCGTTTCTGTTTTGAATATCTTTTTTTATAAATAACATATATACAGCTTAGAATCGTTATATGCTTATTTATTTTGTAAATCGTATTATCACCACCGCAACGAATTGATTGACGCCGCCGCAACGCGCGGCAGGTTAAAAAACCTAGTTTTAATTAAAAAGACATTCAGTAAGAAATACAATTTCATACCAAAATGGAACAAGTCAAGCACATAATAGATTCTATATGCAAAACAAAGGAAGTTAATTATGGGAACTCATTTGATATATTAACAAAATGCAAAAACTTAGTGGAAATTGATCATTCGACCAACAAGATAGAAGAATCCTTCAGTCCAGTTAAAGATCACCTTGAAATTAATCCTTCTAATTAGCTTCAACACTGCAACTTAAATGTTTAGAAAGGATTTGTAAAAATTCTAACTCCATAAACAAGCAAAGTATAATTTGAATTGAGAAAAACTGTAGGTTAACTAATAAAACAAATTTGTAACTTTATCAATGCCAAACTAGATTGATGACTTTGAAGATTTTTCCTAAAGTGGTGACGGCATTTTTGCCAAAGCCCTTACCTAATTCATGTAATCTTTTTAAAAGCCAAAATAATCTTTTTAATTCACACCTTGAAGTCTTTTTTATTGCATGGCCTCATGACTAAAATCTTCATTGCATGACCAAGTCTTTTAAAACTTTGTTTTCTTTATGATAAGACTAATTGGTCGTTTCCTTGCCACTTTAAGTGAGCTGAACACAAATAAAACAAAATCACTTACTATTAATATATTTACCATATGTTTGGCACCAAAATGTCCAGAACTTAGATTTAAAGTATTCCACTGCCACATTACCAAATGTTTAGTTTCAAAACACTAATGGAAATTAACGATACACTTTAAAACCATAGTTGGATTAGTCAATCAAGTCAAGAAAAAGTCAACAAGACCATCTGCTGGGTCAATTTTAGAAAATAAATTAATCATCAAAATTTCAATTAACCAATTCCAACATTTAGGTTTATAATTCAAAACACTTTAATTGACGAGTATACTAACTTTAATTTAATAAATTCTTATTGTTCTAACTTATTTATTTAATTTTTTCATGGGAGCCGTTGCAAGGGAGGGGGTCATTTACAAATTGTGAACAGACGAGCGTTGATGGATTATCTGGTGGGGCCCATTTAATCAACCACTCAATTGTTTTTTCTTTTTCCTTTTCTCTTTTTTTTTTTATTTTGTTTTTTTAACAACATGAAAGATCTCCAATCCTTTCTCGGTATCAAATTAAACACTAGTAGCAACTTTGAAACTTTTGATCAAGTATTTATAATCCATATTCTCTAATTTGTTATTTTAAAAAATAAATTGGGTTGAGCTTATTTTATGTGGGTTTAAAGTTCAAACAAATTGAGCCTTTAGCAATAGGGTTTAAATACTAGGTGGACCCGGTAAAAAGGTTATCAGGGTCCGCCATCGAAATCGATCAAGTCATTACTATCCAAATCTTGCAATAGGTAAAAGGTAATTCAATAAACAGATTACAAAAGTTTGATTTATTGAAACATCAACACAATACAAAATAACAAAGATACCAAAAAGTGGATCAAAACTAGCTACATATAAGAAACAAACATGCATCCGGCTCATGATTTGCATTTTGGGATAACCATTAAAGGCTTCTTCCTTTGTGAAATTATCCCAAAGTTTTCGGTCATGTCTAATTTTGAAAGATCTTCCATGTTATTGGGAAGAGACCAATCAAAGTTCCGCACCAACGAAGCCAACATAAGGTGGATTTGTTTAATCGCGTAAGGGTACCCTGGACACATCCTCCTTCCAACACCAAATGGCAAAAACTTGAAATCTTGCCCTTTAAAATCCACATTAGAGTTACAAAACCTCTCGGGTTTGAACAACAACGGGTCTTCCCAAAGGGTAGGGTCTCGGCCCATTGCCCAAACATTGATTATTAGTTGAGAGTTTTTAGGGACATTGTAGTTCATGATTTTACACCCTTCTAAGATGGCTTGTGGATGTAGGAGTGGTGCTGGTGGGTGTAATCTTAGTGTTTCTTAACACACCATGCAAATAAGGAAGCTGAGAGACGTGTGATTCCTTGATGCTTGTTGTTGAACCGATCTCTTTCTTGAGTTCTTTTTGGATTGTGAACATGGCTTCTTTGTTCTTGATCAACTCGGCTAATGCCCACTCGATTGTGGAAGCTGTACTGTGTGTTCCTCCAGAAAATAGTTCCTGTAATAGAAATTTTTATCAGCAAATATTCTATATAGTAACCCATTTACTTACGAATGAGTGAATTTATATTAAGGCATTCGCAGACACATGTAGAGGGTCATGTGTCACCAAATAAAAACTTGTTAATAATTTATTCAATATGAAAAATTTGATTAAAAAGAGAGCTTAAAACTGAAAAAAAATTTATGAATGTACGTACAAAGCAAAAAAACCTTAGATCTACACTTAAAATTAAGTGACCGACTCGACAAATAGGTTAGTGTTTAATTTAAACTAGGTGGATCCTCCGCGCGTTGCGGCGGGTTTCATAACGAAGTTCGATAATGGATAATGTATTTTGTATTTCATAGCGAAGTTCGGTAATGTATGTTGTACAATCCTGTTTTGGAGTAAACTTCTACCATGACTTACATAATAATGTATAAATTTTCCATTTCTAAAACCGTTTTCTTTCAATTTTACTAATACATAAATTTGATGTGAGGTTGATCAACACAACACAGCATACATAACATATTCAAAATACTACTATGTATAAAAGAATTTTAGAAGGGTATAAGAAATAAATAGGCTCAGATTTGGAATATCGCTATGGATGCAACCCAATAATGTGTTGTGAATGGAGTCACAATATGATGATTGCCACACCATGTCGAGCTTTTTTAGGATCATCACAGCCTCTTGAGTTTAAAAATCAAATTTCAAAACCAAAGGTAACAACCGTTCATCATCCATGGTAAATCATAGTGATAAAAATAGAGGAAATCATCTTTGGTAGTTCATACCAAGTTAAATCAATGAATTATGAGACTCAGAAATATTATTGCGCGTGGATCAACCAAGACCAAGCAATCAAACTAAATTACCAAATTAAACCCCGCTTCACATAATAAAATTACCAAAACGCAACTCCTACTGTTCATCTTCAACCAAAGTTAACAACTGTTCATATGGAGTTGAAACAAAGAATTAGCAGACAAAAAAATGCTAATGCATTGTGGCTGCAAATAAGAATATAAAAATTATTGCCAGGCCAAAACAATACATTTAACAACTTTTTCAAAATCATCATAGCCTGCAATCTTTTAAGTTCAGGTGAACAAATCTGCACACCAGCTGCAACAACAAAAGCCAAGTAATTATCCCAAATTAAACTTACGGTCTATACTCATTTGGATTATATATCCATATGATTTGCCATCATTGATAGAATCAAAGTATAGATTGAAGTAACTACTATATGTGTCCAAACACATAACCAAAAGGAAAAATAGAAACAGACTAACAACAACAAAAATAAAATAAGGTTTAGGATCATTAGAAGTGAACCATACGTCGAAGCATTTCTCAGGTGAGCCAAACAAAGAAACCCAAAGAATCACAACATGTAAATCAAATATAAACCTAATATAAACCTCATATTTCACAACACCAAAAAAAAAGGTGTTGGTTCCAATCTTAAGAAATTATACCTTTTTTTTCCATAAAAAACTAAATTAAGAAAATCATAAAAGTTGCAACCTCAATAGACATAGATCACAATTTGGCTCAGATTGAATTATTGGATTGTTAAAGTGGCAATTCAGGTTGCAAGTGAAAAACATCACACTTGCCGTCCTTGTTTATGCCACGCCAAACAACGCCTCTCTACTGCAATCATCATAGCCTTTAGAGCACAAAAATCCGAAGTAGGCAAATAAAGCAACACCTAGCCATAATTGAATGGTCGGCAACAACAAAAGTACTCAACACATAAGAAACTCCACCATAAGTCAGATAAATCCAAAATTATCAAACATATAGAAAAAAATCAAATCAGTAAGTGACATGCAACAGATTTAGAAACCCCAAAAGCAAAATCGAACTTTGGATCCAATAACCTTAGGTTAACGAACATCACAACCATTATCGATTCATAGGAAAATTGGAACTGTCAATCAGAGCCTCAAATATAACAAACGGCTGCAATGTTAGGGTTGTTGGTAGTGAGCGGCGATGGTGGTAAACAAAGGCGGTGGATGGGAGTGATGACGGTTAATGGCGGTGCTAGTAATCCGGGTGGTTGTTTAATCATGGAACTGACAACCGTCGTTAATCATTGATTCCAAAACAACGAAATTCACAGATCTCTACACCACCAACCACCACTGGATGACCCTGCGAAATCACTGCCACCAAAAAAAACCACCATCGACCAGGAACACCTCGGTCACCAGTACCACCTACCAACCATAACCAACTTAGATCTACAATCATCATCATCGTTGCAAAATAAAGGGGCTTAGAGGCCGCCAGGGCTGCAACCAGAGTTGCCATGCCAAGTAGCAGGCCTCCATCATCGCCGAAACCCTATAGTATTCATGTCTCAGATGAGCAATCATCGTCATCGACAAAGCCTCAGGTTGTTTATCTCTCTAGAAAAATGAGATCATCATAGGTTCGTCAGCACCATAGATGACAGGAACAGTAGTAGACCGATAAAGAAGACAAACAGGTTTGGAGATAGAGAAACCATTAGAAAGAGAGAGAGAGTAAGTTATAGAGAGAGAAACTAGCCGAAGGAGAAAAGCACTTTTATGAGAGAAAAAAACAACCAGGTTCACATGAAGGAAACCCCTAGATTAGTGAAGTGGCACTCACTAAAATGAAACACTTACCCTTAAAAACCCCATAAATTACATAAATGTCATTATTACTATTCATCTTGTGTCTTCAATTATACATAGTATAATGAATTGACCTAACAAATATATTTAGCTAATCTAGATGGGTTTGGTTTAACATGATAGATTCCAAATTGATCAACGTGTCATAAAATTTTTCAATTGAAGTATAAAAGATTTAGGGGGTGTTTGGGATTGCGTTTTGAAATTGATTCTTAGATTACATCGATTTGAAAATGCAAATAATTAGTTTTTAGTGTTTGAGGTTGAGTTTTGAAATAGATTTTTAGTCTACCAAAACGCAATAATCTAAAAGCAGCTCCACCCTTACTTTTTTAAAACGCATAATCTGTTTTGAAAAATCAATCCTAAACACCCTCTTACTAGATTAATAATCTAAAAAGTAACTTACATTTGTTTTTTTAAAAATTTAATAGAGTTATATGTATAGTATGACTATATATTAATTGTATGATTATCTATGTCATAAAATAGAGACCCCCTATGTAATTATAAATACATGTTAATGAATGAAGAGAGGGTACGATTCCTATTCTATCATGGTATCACGAGTCCAGTGAGCCAAACCCTATCTTCTCCCCCTGCTGGCACTTTCTTCCTTCTAGTCGACATCTACTTTTGTCAACCAAACCCTGCTGCCGTCACCTATCTTCTTCTAGTCGATTGTCTTTTCATCGAATGCTGCTCCCTCTCTTCCTATCAACCGGAACCTCATAACCCTACTCACAACCGCCTCATTTCTCCATCATAATGACTACACCACCACCTCCTACCACCCCGTCTATCACAGTTGAATCCAAGATCCACTGTGCCACTACAGTCTCCAACATAAAAAACTACATTCCTATTACCTTGGAGATCGAATGCTCTGAATATGGATCCTAGGCGACCTTGTTTAAAATCCATTGCAAGGCGTTCATGGTACATGACCATCTCTCTTCTTAACCCGCTGACACCGCCACTTCTTCCACCACCACTTCCAAATCTAATGATGATGGGGATCGTCTTGATGCCATTGTGTTACAATAGATTTATAGTACGATTTCCAATGATTTTCTTCACACCATCATCAACACTGCCACCGCCTATGATGCTTGAAAAGCTATCAAAGACCTCTTTCAAGATAAAAAGTTCCCATGCAATTCATCTCATGCACAAGTTCTAAAACACTCGGTTGGACGTTTTTCCCAATATTTTGGCATACTGTCAAGAGTTAGAAGTTTTAGCCAATCAATTGGCAAACGTGGACGCTCCGGTTGAAAGGATAGGTTGGTACTGCAATTGATCTCCGGGTTGAATGAACAGTATGAAGGGATTGCTACCATACCACAATAACAAGAACCGCTACCATCTTTCTACAACGCCCGGTCCAAGTTGATTCAGGTTGAAACAAGAAAAGCGGAACAAGCCCTTCATTCATCGAAAACAGCCTCCTTAGCTCTCACCGCCACCACCGGCCGATCCTCCTCTTCTGATCAGCATTGATTTGATGACAGTGGTTACGGCCGTGGCCGTGGCCGGTCGTTCGATGGCTGGCGAGGTCGTGGGGGCTCCGGTGTAGGTCGTGTCCGCTATCAACAACCTTGGCAAGATCCTTGCTACAAGCCCCTATCCCTGGTCCCCATTCCCGAACCCATAGCCCAACAGTAGCGACCCATGGCCCAACAGCAGTAACCCCTCGGCCTAACAGCCATTTGGCTGGCCCAACCCGCCTTGCCCATACCCGATGAGCAATCGTAGCAACCCAAGTAACTCGGCCCAACAACCGGGTCTCCTAGGCCCACGTCCACAATAGGGTAATTACGCGGCCTACAGTCCGACCGATATTGAGCAAGCAATGTACACCATGTCTCTTCAACAGCCTGAGCCGACTCAGTACATGGATACAGGAGCTTCACCCACTATGTCTCAGGAGCAAGGTGATTTTAATTCTTTTTCTAACTTATGCATTCCTCAAAACATTATTGTATGTAATGGTAATACTATTCCGGTTTTAAGGCAAGACACCAAATACCTACCCAAACCCTTCCCACCTTTCTCCTTAAAAACGTCCTATACTCATCTAAATTAATAAAAACCTTATTTCCGTCCGTCGTTTTACTACGGACAATTCTGTGTCTGTTGAATTTGACCCGTTTGGTTTTCTTGTGAAGGACCTCAAGACGCGGACCCCATTCCTGCAATGCAACAACAGCGGTGACCTCTACCTTCTGGTGCCCATGTCCTTATCCTCACAACCAACTGTTATTGTCGCTATCTCTACACAGCTTTTGCATCAACGTCTTGGCCACCCAGGACGTCAATCTTTACATTCTTTGAAAATTGCTAGTTATGTTTCTTTTGACAATTTTAATAATAATGTTTGCCAAGCATGTGTTTTTGGAAAGAGCATTCGTTTACTTTCTTTGCTTTTAATACTTCTGCTATTCAACCTTTTGACATTATTCATAGTGATGTTTGGGTGTCTCCTATAATTAGTACATCTGGTCATAAATATTATGTGTTATTTTTAGATGACTACTCCAATTTTTATGGAACTACCCAATCACCCAAAAATCCCAAGTCTTCCCTGCATTCATGCAATTTGCCACCAATATAAAAACACAATTTGAACGACTATTTAAAACCTTTCAATGTGATAGTGGTCGTGAATACGTCAATGCTTCTTTTCAAAACTTCTTCACAAACAATGGCATTGTTTATCGTCTTTCATGTCCATACACCCCCTCCCAAAATGGTAAGCAGAACATAAAATCCGTACCATTAACAACATGATTTGTACCCTATTGGCCAATGCCTCACTTCCATCCAATTTTTGGCATTTTACACTTGAAACCGCAACCTATCTTCTCAACATCCTACCTAACAAAACCACCAAAAACAAAACACCAACCAAACTTCTTTATCACTCCAAGCCAGCTTATGACCACCTTCGTGTTTTCGGGTGCCTTTGCTACCCACTCCATCCTTCCACCACTACCCATAAGCTTGATTACCGTTCCCACCCGTGTGTCTTTCTTGGTTACCCACCTACCCAAAGGGGGTACCGATGTCTTGACTTGAAAACAAAACAAATTGTCATATCCCGACATGTCACGTTCGATGAAACCACATTTCCATTCTCCCAATCCGTAATCCTCCTCCCACATATGAATTTTCAGCAGACCCTTTCCCACACCACCTTTTCCTCACATACACTGCCTAATCAGCCCTCCCCACACCCCTATTCACTCACCTACCCACAAACCACCCACAAAACCCCTCACCCGACCCAAACCTTGAGCCCAATCCACAACCCAAACCGTCCACTACCCAGCCTACAACCACTGTTCCTACATTAACCTCCCACTCTACATCCGACCTTGGCCCAAATACTTCCTCACAGCCCACTCCACAACCATGAGCCCAAAATACCTCACTACCTCCGCCGCCCATCAAACCCGGTCCATACACACCCACTTAGTGAGTGGTATTTTCAAACCTAAAAATCGTTTAACCTAAACACCACTACCTCTACCTCCATTGTTCCCATTCCTAACTCGGCAGATGCCTTGACTATACCGGAATGGTACTCTACCATGACCACTGAGTATAATGCATTGATTTGAAACGGAACTTGGGAATTAGCACCTCGCTAACCGAATATGAATATTATAAGGATCATTTGGTTATTTAAACACAAGTACAGGTCGGATGACACATTGGAATGGTACAAGGCTAGATTGGTTTATGATGGTTGTTTACAACAGGTTGATGTCGACTGTGGTGAGATTTTAGCCTGGTATTGAAATCGGCCACTATTCGGACATTACTTTCTCTTACTCTGTCCAAGCATTGGTCAGTCCACCAGCTTGATGTTACTAATGCTTTTCTTTATAGGAATCTCCATGAAACTGTTTACATGCACCAACCAATGGGTTTTCGAAATAAAAAATTGCCACACCACGCCTGCTCTCTCAAGAAATTTCTATACGACCTCAAGACATTTCCCCGTGCTTGGTACCAGCGATTCACAAATTTTGTTTTATCTATTGGTTTCAAACACAGCAAGTACAGCTTCTCTTTTAACTCTTCATCAAGGCTCTGAGACAACTTTTCTACTTTTAGATGTTGATGACATTCTTCTGGTCACTTCGTCTGACAAACTTCGTCACTCTCTTATGGCTCGTCTTGGCAGTGAATTCGCCATGAAGGACTTAGGTCCTCTGAGCTATTTTCTTGGTATCTCTGTGTCTCGTACCAAAGACACCATGTTCCTCTCCCAACAGTCCTATGCGACTGATATTATTTCACGTGCAGGCATGCAATCGTGTAACCCAGTAGCCACTCCGGTTGATGCTAGTAGCAAACTCAGTGCGACTACTAGTAAACCATTCCATGACCCCACTTTGTTTCCCAGTCTAGCCGGAGCACTTTAGTACTTGACATTTACACGTCCGGATATATCCTATGCTGTCCAACAGGTGTGCATGCATATGCACTCTCCTCGTATCGACCATTGGAATGCCCTGAAAAGAATTATTCGGTACATAAAAGAGACTTCGGCGTTTGGTCTGACTCTCCACGGTGGTTCGAAACCAATCGCTAATATATTATACGGATGCAGATTAGGCTTTTGGCCCATACACGAGGCCTTCTCCAAGTGGGTATTGTATTTATTTTGGCAATAGCCTTATTTCATGGTAGTCTAAACGACAAAGTACCGTTTCCTGTTCTAGTGGCGAAGTAGAATACCAGGGGGGGGGGGGGGAGGGGGGTTGCAAATGTTGTCGCTGAAATTTGCTGGTTACGCAACCTCCTTCTTGAGCTCCATCATTCATTATCTCGGGCACACTTGGTATATTGTGACAATGTTAGTGACATTATCTGGGAATCCTGTCCAACATCAGCATACAAAGCACATCTAGTTAGACACACACTTCGTTCGCAAGCAGGTTCAGCGTGGTCAAGTGTGGGTTCTTCATGTACCCTCACGGTTTCAAGTTGCAGACATATTAACCAAGGGTTTACCTCGTGTTCTGCTTGAGGATTTCAAAGACAGTCTCAGCATACGTTCACCTCCCGCTTCAACTGCGGGGGTATAATAGAGTTATATGTATAGTATGATTGTATATTAATTGTATGGTTGTCTCTATTCTATGAATGAAGAGGAGGCACCGTTCATATGCTATCAAAATTAATAATTTAATACTATTACAATTACAATGCAATAATAAAGACAAAAAAATATTTAAATTGAACACATCCTATTCATAGACCCACAATTATTTGTGTCATGGTCATGTGTTGTGACTTGTGAGTTAGACCCGCTAACGTACAACTTAAACCTAACAATCTAACATCCTAATTGAAAACGAAATAACAAATAACTAATGCAAAATTTATCCCTTAATTAATGAAAACAATTTAAATTAAAAAAAAAATCCAGAGGAAGCCACTTACAACAGTCAACTGGTTAATCTGCAGATCCGAAAACCCACATCTGATCATGGTATCCAAGAAATCATCTTCATTTAAATCACTTCCTTTGTTAGATTCCCATCTATCTCTTCTTTCCTTAATGACATGTTCCCATACACTAAACGCCTCATTCATAGCATCTGATGTTTTCTTCTTTAAACCTTGAGGATCCAACCCTTCAAATATAGGATAAAAATCTGCCACATTTGGTGTTGTTCCAAGCTTCATCAACCGATAAAGAGCCCGTTTCAAACCTCTACTTTCCTTATCATCATCCTTCAATGCTACGAAATCTTTTGAGAAACATATGTTTCCAAGTATGTTAACCGTCGTAGCGTAAACAACCTCTCGAATGTTCACAACTTTCCCTTGTTTGGTTTTAAAAAAGTCTACCATTTTGTCGACGTTTTTCTCCCTTAAAACAGATTGCGAGTCTAGCCCTTTAGCCGAGAACAACTCCGTCCGACACAAAGACCTTGAAACAATTTAAATTTTCATCAAATAAATAATGTTGATAAAAATAAATAATAAATCAACTAACAATAATCAGTGACAGAACTTGAAAAAAAAAAAAAACTGTGGGGCCCACAGGGGGAGGACAGTCACAGTATCATTGAACAGAGAGAGCCAATAAGTATAAAATTTTCTGACGTAAACACGTAAATTTACACTAATGAGCTGGGCACCTCACGGGCCCAACAAAGCTTCGCCTATGATTATAACAAGGAAAGATGATAAGCTCGGTTAACATACCTTAAAAGCTTGCCGATCAAAAAAAAAAAACATACCTTAAAAGCTTCCAATGGTCCGTACACTCAGTGGCCCAAATGAGTGAGTAATCTTGCAACCCATCTTGACCAGCTTTCGGCACCCATCTATACGTAGCCAGTCGCTCATGGGCTCTCATGATCTCCGTAGCAGCCGTGGGAGACGAGCCCATGACGAACAAATGGGTGCCGAGCTTCACCGAGCACAACGGACCGTACAAACGGGCCAACTCGGTGAAGTAGACATGAGGGCCTTTGAGCATGTACGGAAGGTTGCCTAAGACTGGCCATGAATAAGGACCTGGTGGAAGGTTTTGACCACGTTGACTCGTGGCCTTTGTTGTTGTACGGACGGCGATTATTAGTGCCAATAACGGTAGAAGTAGGACGAGGAATAAGTGGTCGGATAGCATGTTTGGTTTGGTTGTGTTTTGTTGTGTTGTGTTGTGAGTGGTGAAGGATAAATATGTGAACTGTGAAGTGAGAGTCCGCTAGTGTAGCACCTTATTTGTTATCTTGATGTTTATGAATTTAGTAAAATATGAAAATTTGTGATTGGTGCTGACTTAACCTGAGCTAATTTCACGGAATGTTATAATTGTTGGAGATAACAAGGGGGACGGGCTGCTACAGAATTCGTCATAGATACCCCACTACCAGCACAATAACACCGCCACCAGTGGTGTTGGTAGTGGATCCGTGAACCATTTTCTGATTGTAGTTAACAGACTCTGAACTCATTATTACTCTTTATATTTCTCTCTTTTTACTTTTAATCTCTTCTTTCTCTCTATTCTTTTAGTTGCAGGTTTTTTTAATTTTTTACATTTGTGAAAAAAGTATGAAGATTGAGATAGATATAAATTGTGTATACGTAAGTGTATTGTGTGTGTGTGTGGAGAGAGAGAGAGAGAGAGAGCGCAAGAGAGAGATAGAGCGAGAGCGAGAGAGAGCGGCAGCGAGAGAGAGCGGGAGAGCGAGAGAGAGAGAGAGCGAGAGCGAGAGAGAGAGAGAGAGAGAGAGAGAGAGAGAGAGGGGAGGGAGGCTATATATAGTAATTGTTTTTGTTTAAAATTTTTTCCTATTCCTTTTTTTTAATTAGATTATTTTTAGTTTAATTTAATATGAATATGTCAAATATCAATATCTATATGTTTAGAAAAAATGACTAAATGAGACTAGATATGTTTAATAATGTTTATTTAAAAAAATAGAAAAAAAAAAATTTCAGTGAAATGAATCAGTAGAGTGCTGCCTCTAAAAAAGTGTTTGAGTAAAGTAAATCAGTAAAGTGATGTAACAGTGCAGATTGGTTAAAATCAGTGAAATGAAATTTTTTTTTATAGGAGCACCCCTCCCCTAAATCAGATTTTAGTTGTGACTGCCTGATTGGTGGTTGACTTAACCTGAGTTAATTTAATAACAATAATGTCGTCAAGATTTTATTTTTATATGGGAACCTCTACAAAATAAGTATTTTTGAGATATAAGTGACGCACCAACATTTCGTGGTTAGGCGTCCCTCATCAATTGATCGTATTTGATTGTTAAAAGCGGGAAGTGCTCTAAGCTGATAGGTTTCCGAGTGATGTAAAGAGCAAAAGCTTACCGCTTTAATTAAAGTATTTATATAGACACTCGGTTGTTTGTTTTAACTCTTAATGAGACAGATGTATGAATCAGTCAGACATGGTTCATTAATTCAAACTGTTTGTTTCGTGAGCAGATGCCTGAATCGGCCAGACATCTGCCTATTTTAGTAAGTTTAAATTGTTCAAAACTCTTATTAGTTCAACATTTAATGATTCAGGCCTCATACTAATTGACCACTTGCCTATTCAAAAGTTACAAACAACCCTTAAGATTGATTAGTTGTGAAGAATTACATGAATAAAGAGATGTGCTAGTTGAGTGATGTGAAAATTTTATGAAACAATTTTAATTTTGCATTGGGAATTTCAATATACAAATAAAACAATATGAAAGAGATCGTAGGTTTTTGGGATTTAGTAATCAAGTTGTCTTTATCTGAAGGTTACAAAAATATATAAACAAGTTGTGGATTAAACTTTAGTTGTTATTGGTGCCGACTTAACCTGAGAATATTATTACAAGAAATAAACAAGTTGTAAATGAAACTTAAGTTAAATTATAGTATACTTCAATTAAACGGCCATATTCTTACAAACCAGGGCGGCCACACAAACTCCAAATCATATAATTAATTACAAAAGAGAAAGTTCTGTAAAAAATAAAAATTAGTTTAACGTAAAAAGAATAAGAAGTATTTTAGGCTTTTGATCAAAATTAATCAATGTATGAGATTAAAAGGGGAAAAATATACGTTGAGTTTCTAAAATAGAAGAAGAAGGGCAAAATAGGTATAACACACAATGGTTGAGTTCCACCCCCATTTTTTTAACGTCCATAATTTTTTCATACGACATTATTATTATTATTATTTTTTTTTAAAATATACAATTAAAACAAGCTTTTGTCATATTTCATTTGTATACCCTATTGCTATATTTTTTAAAAAAAATTATTTTTTTATCGGGTTGATAACTTGCGTTTTATAATGATACAACTTGCGTTTTAATAGAGGTGGTCTGTCAGATCTGCATCAAGCCATGAAAATCCAATTAGTAAATGGTAATGTGATATTTGACACTATATCACCTATAGACACATGTATCTATTATTATTTTCATATATAAAATACCTGGCGTTTAGGCGAGAACAAACATATATGCAACCATAGATTTGCAAATCTCATGGATAATTGCGTGAACTTGTCTTGTACATCATGACCATAAAGATACAACTCAATCAAAATATGTATTCTTTCCTGATTTTATGAAATAACAATTACCTAGATTCCTTCAAGAACATTAAAAGCAACTCTACTCCATGTCTTTTTGCTACTGAATCACCTTTTCGGCCAGCCTCTTTTAAGAACATGAGAATAGGCTTAACATAACTTGTAGATATGAAATGATTATATTCTTGATCATCTTGTTACCAGACTTTCACATCTTCAACCACCTTACGCCTTGATGCCCAAGGAAGAGCATAAAGATTTCCATGTATAAAAGATTTTCAACTCGCGTTTTTTATCTAATATAACTTGCATCTTTTTTATCAGGTATAACTTGCGTTTTAGCTTATATAACTTGCGTTTTAGTATGTATAACTTACGTTTTATCATTTATAACTTGTGTTTGATCAGGTCGTTTTCCCAGGTTGTTTTATCAGGTATAACTTGCGTTTCTAAAACGCAAGTATACCCTCAATAAAACGCAAATATGGTATGGAAATGAAAGAGGATGAAAAGCTTGTTTTTATGGTATATATTTTTTTTTAAAAATAATGTCGTGTGAAATAGTTATAGCCATTTTAAAAATGGGAGTTAAACTTTAATGACGCTAAGAAATTACCATCGTGCCTTTGATTATCAAATTTAATCTATGGCTAATAATGCTTCTTATACTTTTTACGCTAACCTTTTTTTTATGTTAGCATCACCCATTACAAAGTTACACTAATTAGATTAATATAAAGATTGGACATTTAAAACGGGACGGAGGGAGTATATAGTAAATGGCTTTTGTAGATTTCTATGTCAACAAGATTTATTTTTATGCCACAAAACCATCTGTTTAGTGATCAATTTGGCAAGGGGTGGGCTAAATATACCCTATTTTACTTTACACACCACCGTTCATGAAAATCAAATGAACTATGAGCCAACTATGAGCCTTCTTGAACCAGGAAACATTCAAGATATTTAAGAGGTGAAGATGACGGAGAGATGAATATTGAAAAAACATAAAAATTAATAAAATAAATTAAAACTGACCAACGCTGCACCTCACCACTACGACCATCATCTTTTCCATCAAACCTCACAATTGCAACCGGCCACCAATGTTCTCCTTCGCACTCACCCAAAAGTTTTGAACCATTAGAAAGTTTAGAAGGTGAGAAAGATAACCGCAGATTTAGGAGGTTCAAAATTTTTGAAGGAAACTTAGAAGGTTATAAGAGCGAGGGGAAAAAGGTGGGTAATATGTATGCAGATGGTCTCGAGATTCTGATGTGTATCGATAAGTTAATCTAATACAATCTTCGAAAATAATGTAAACAAAGAACGGTGAGAAAGAGCCCCCGTATTCTACGAACAACTTACTAAAACAAACAATTCAAAATTGAAAATATCAAAAGAGACGTTGGAAGCTTCTTTGCATGGCCTTCGACGTGGACTTCATGTATGCACATGAGTTGGTCGTGGGGATGGGCTTTTAGGATGTATCAGGCCTTCCACCTCAAGGTCCTAGTGAATGTCGGGACAAACTGAAGCAAAACACCACTTGGTTTCCCACATAGCACCTTCCCGCGAACGACCCTTCCCTTTGATCAACAACTATGCTTTTGGACGATACTTCCCCCGTTACATGAAACACTCATCGAAAACATACTCGGGTTATGGTAATGGTTGATCGAAAATCTATGTATCCTCTGGAATCACTAGTTAGGTAGGCAGTGGGCCTTCACTCCGTTTAAGCAAACTAACATAGAAGACATTATAGATAAGTGACCCGGGAGATAATTGCACCTGATACACCACTGAATCAACCTTGGCTAAAATTTTGTTGGGCAAAAAAGTGGAGTCAACTTGGCTGATACGCGGTTCACATATTCGATTGCCAGTATGGTTGCACTTTCACATAGACCCAATCTCCCACCTCAAAAGTTACTTCCCTTCTATGGGTATCAGCTTGCACCTTCATAGAGTTTTGTTCCACCACTGAAGTTCTCTTTAATTTCCTTAGTAGGACGTCCGTATCTTTTAAGTACTCCTCCAATGCTTGAACTCAATTGGTACACGGAATATATGGCAAGAGTTTGGTGGTAGTCGCCCATACACAAATTGAAATGGGTGTCATCTTTGTTGATGTATGATCGAAGTATTATAACTATTTCAGCCCATGTAAACATTCCACCCACTTCATAGGTGTGTTCCCCACAAAACATCTAAAGTATTGTTCTAACGTATGGTCAACAACTTCGGTTTGACCGTCCGATTATGGATGGTAACTAGAGCTCATACACAATGATGTTCCTTGCAGTTTTAATAAAGCTTACAAAAATGAATTCACAAATACTTTACCACGATCACTCACAATAGAAAGAATACCTTGAAGAAGAACTATAATATTTATAAACTCCTTAGTGACAATGGCGGTGGTGAAGGATGTTGAAGTGGTACAAAGTGGGCTAATTTTGAGAGCCAATAGAGAACTACCATCACCACTGTGAAACCATTCAATACGGGAAAACCTTCCATAAAATCCATACTGACCTCTTCCCAAACTCGATTAGAAACCGGTAGTGGTTGCAACAACCCGGCTAGCGTCGCACTTTCCGTCTTTGACCTTTGAGATACATGGCATTCCCGAATATACCGCTTTGCCGATTCTTTCAATCCAGTCCACCAAAAGTCTTGCTTCACTTAAGCTAAAGTTTTGTGAAGGCCAAAATGACCACCTTTAGAAGATGAATGACCTCTTTCCAAAATAGTAGCTATCAACTGAGAAGTGGAGCTCAACAAATGGCATCTCCTTTAAACTAAACACCTTCATGAATATGCAATTCTATTTGAGAATAAATGGCAACGAAGAAGCCAATTGTGCATAGTGCGGATCTGTTGAAATTAACACCAAAGAAATCAAACAAACAATGAAAAATCAACACAAACCCACCGATTCTTCATTAATTAAATAATTCGTCATCACAGATTGGGACGAAGAACAACGAATTGAATACTGAAAGAAAAAACCAATGAAAAATACAATTGAATCAAATGGAATGATTGTGATCAGCTGATTGGGTTATATAGCCTCAAATTGCAAGCCCTAACAGACTTTAACGACTTCATTTCCAATTTGCCACTTTTAGTCCTCCAGCTTCCTTCACTTATTCACTTTAGACTTAGAACATATAAACTTTGGTAATATGGCAGGTATGGTCCCTCAAGTCCCCTAAACTAGTGTATATGGACAATTCTGACTTTATATCTCAACAATCTCCACCTTAAAGTCATGATTGACTTTAAAACAATCCCAATATGTGCATATAAACATAAAACTTAGTTTTTGGTAGAGATTTTGTGATCATATCAGTTGGATTCTCTTGTGTACTTATCCATTTGACCTCCACTTCTTTTGAACTAACTATTTCTCTAATGAAAAACAATTTGACCTTTATGTTCTTGGTCCTTTCATGAAATATACTATTTTTAGACAGCTGAATTGCACCTGAAATGTCACAATATACTACAATTTCATCCAGTTCAATTCCCAGATCAGTTACAAGTCCTTTCAACCATAATGACTCTTTTACCCTTTCAGTCAAAGCTATGAACTCTGCTTCCGTGTCTGATAATGCAACAACATGTTGCGGTTGAGCCTTCCAGCTGCTCAAATTCCAGATCAAGAGCAACTACTAGAGACAGAATTACCGTTATGGAAGTGTGTTTGACCGTAGGAGAGAAAATTTCATTATAGTCACTTCCAGCTTTCTAAGTAAAGCCCTTGGTCACTAGCCTAGCTTTATATCTTGGAACTTCACCCTTTTTAATACCTTCTTTCAACCTGTAAATCCATTTGCTGGATACAAGTTTCTTATATTTTGGCTTATCAACCGTCTGCCATGTATCATTCTTATACAAAGAGTCCATTTTCTCGTCCATGGCCATCTCCCACTTCTCATTCTCTTCTGACTTGTTTGCCTTTTCATAAGTGGGAGGCTTAAACATGCTATAATTCTCTGTAACCATAAAGACAACTACAGAGATGTCTTTATTTTCTCTGAACTTTATGGGCTTCATAATCTGTCTTCTTGTTTTATCTCTAGCCAAACAATATTCTTGATTTCTTTGACGGTCTTCAGTTCTTGTGGTGTTACCCTCATTTCCCACAGATTGCTGATCATCCATAGGCTCTAACTCAAATTGGATACCATGATCAACATATTTTGTATTCACAACCTTCTCACCAATCAAGTCTTTATACAGGATGTCTTCCCTGAAAGCCACTATATCTCTACTAACCAATGCCTTAGGACCTTCATCATCCATCCTTCATACCTTGTGTCCCTTTACACCATAAGGATATTCCAATATCACACACTTAATAGCTCTTGGTTCTAACTTGCCTTGGCTTATGTGAGCATAAGACAAAGAACTAAATACCTTGAGGTTGCTATAGTCTGTCTTCTCAGCTGTCCAAACTTCCATAGGTGTTTTGTTATCTAGAGCCATAGATGGTGATCTATTTATCAGGTAAGCTGTAGTGGTCACAACTTCTGCCCAAAAGTTCTTTGGCATCCCTACACTGATTAGCATACATCTTACCATGTTTAACAAGGGTCTATTCATCCTCTCAACAAGGCCATTATGTTGAGGGGTACCTGGTACAGTCAAGTGCCTTCCAATAGCATACCTTTTACGATATTCATTAAACTCTTTTGAACAAAACTCAAGCCCATTATCAGTCCTTAGTCTTTTAGTTTTCTTTCTAGTATGATTTTCAATCAGAGTTTTCCAATCTTTAAATCTTTCAACACATACACCTATATCCTTCTTGAAAAATCATCTAGTAATGAAAGAAAATACTTGGCACCTCCAAGAGATGCAGTCTTTGTTGGCCCCCATAAATCTGCATGAACATAGTGAAGAATACCTCTTGTCTTGTGCTTGCCTTTAGTGAACTTGACCCTATGAGCCTTCCCCATTATATAATTTTCACTGAAACCTGCACCGTTATCATTGAAACTGATCACTTATTGCTTCTTCATTCTTGCAGTCCTTGATCACTGATGTGACCAAGTCTTCTGTGCCATAATGTTGCTCCACTTAATTCATATTCAACACTACAATTTTCACCTTTTGAATTGTACCAAGGTTTTCTTGCGAGTTTCTATGTTAGATCAAGGCCGCTTTGATACCACTTATGTGTATCAATTGGTTAATCCAATGGAAGGGGATTTGAAGAAGAGAACATTAGGGAATTTACTACTGGTTGTAGAAGTCGCTAGGCGCTCCTAGATTGGTCGAGTGGGAGTTGAGAGTACATAGTTTAGGCCGAGAGTACTCAGAGAGTACTTGGATATTGTAAATTATAAGGAAACTAATTTTTGGGAAATTATGTATTTGTCAAATATAAGTTTAGTAATATTTATAATAAAATACATGAATATTAATATAAATAAAAATACATGTTCGTATACTAAAGTGTTTTGAAAACTTATATCCATTCATTGATAAATGATATTCATTCTTTAATATTACAGACATAGGAAATAAGTTTTATTTATTTTTTCAAGTCAAATTTGGCTCAAGTTGACCGAATAGATTAGATTTTGGTTAAGGTTGACCGCATTTGATCATTTTTTTTGTAACTAGGCAGATTTAAAGAAAATCGTCTTGACAACCTACCTTGTAGAGACTACTCAGTGAGTACTCAGCCTTGTACAACTTGTTTTACAACATTTGAATTTATAGAAGGTATGTCGAGTTACTTTTCATCATTTTTATTAATAAACTTCAACGTCCTTTAAAAAGTAAGGAAATAATAAAAGTCAAACCTACAATCTTTGAAAATAATGTAAACAAAGAACGGCGGGAAATTGTCTCCCTTATTCAAGGAACCTACTAAAACAAACAATTCATATTGGAAAATATCAAAAGAGACACTAGAAGCTTCTTTTCTTGGGCTACCCCCAACTTGGACTACTTGTATATACATGAGTTGGGCTTGGCCATAGGCTTGTAGAACGTATCAGATTCCAATAAAAAGCCTTGGAAAAAGAAAAATTAATTTGGGTCTATATTTCATTTGAAATTTTGTGTACTATTTCTATTCTCACAAGTCACACGGATCTCAAACAAATAAACTTTTTTTGTGGTTGAGAATTCAATGAGGAGCTGAAGAGACAAAGACTTCCTGCAACGAAAAAGCTAGGGACAAACTGATCCTAGGCCGGTAACTACGTTTTTTCATTTTCAATTTGCCTAGTGGGGTGACCGTTTCTTTACTATGGAAGGCATTTCAACCTCATGGAATCATGAAGGATGCGTATGTTGCTAGGAAGACGGACTATAGGGGGAACTGGTTCGGGTTTGTGACGTATCTCGGTGTAACCAATCTCAATGATGTATTGAAAAGGATGAACATGGTGAAAATATTTAAGGCCAAGCTCGGTGTCATGGTGGCAAAGTATGGTAAGGACAATAGGAGGATGGTCCAGTCAGTTGGACAGGAAAGGATGGATACAAGACCTCCAACATTTCCAGCCACGAGATATGTTCCGGTCGTCTAATTGGCTGGGGTGTCAACCGAGGATGTTTGGAAGGAGCGAGAATCTTCACACTCTGAGTCCACAAAAGTTCTTGTTGTGGATGAGAGAGCATCTCTTTATCCGGATTGTTGCATCATGAGACCGATCATCATTGAAACAAAAGATTTACATGCCAGGAAAGGGGTGAAGGATATGATGAGAATAGGTGGTTATTAGAAGAGTCCAGTAATTTTATTGTGGGGATGAAATTGATGTTGGTGTTCTGGGATAAGAGAACGACTTTGGAGTTTATTAGTAGGAATGATATATTGTGGGGTGAGCTTATACTATTAGCAACCTTATGGAATGGGGAGCCTGTGGAGTTTAAAAGGGTCTCGTGTTTGAAGGTAAGAGGCATGCCATTGGAATTGAGAGACGAAGCCACGATTGATAAAGTAGGGCAGCTGTTCGGAAGGATTGTAAGGCAGTCATAATTTTCCTGGTTGTCTTAGGATAATTCAGAAGGTAAGGTTTGGATTTCTATCAAAGATTTTAAGCGCATTGAGGAAGAAGTATCGGTGGTGTGGAATGAATCTTCTGTGCCTGTATGGGTAGTGGAGGAAGATGATTACTTGCTGTAGAACATGATCCTGGAGTTGTCATCTGGTATGGTTGGATCACCTATGATGTTGGTGGGCTCTTTCGTTAGTGGGGACGAGTTGGAGGAAGGAGAATTCCGGAGGGAGGCTCACTGGAACATGGATGTGTCGGGCGATCATCAAACGAAATCGTTTCCAGGGCCTCAGGAAGGTGAAAGGTTGGGGGCGAAATGTTACGTGCAAGGGGAAGGTGGTATGCATGAGGATAATCAACAATCACATGGGGTAGGGGGAGCAATATTAATGGTAGTGCTTTTCAAAGAAGTGGAGGCAGGTGTGTGGTCCAATGGTCAACAATGAACTTTTGATTTAAATAAAACTATGGGGAGTTTTTCAATGGGCCTAGGGATGTCCGTGGATAATGTCCAATAGTACAGGAAGAGGCCTAGACATAATATAAGCTCAGTCCATGAGTTAGATAAATTAGATAATGTGCCTATGCGGCCCAATGGGGATGGTTTGTCTTTTCTAGATAGATTAAATCTTGTGCATGGGGTTAATAAAGGGAGTTCTTTTCCTGTTACTTAGAGGTCGCCTATTGATTCTCTAGGGATGAACGAGCTCAGACTCAGGTGCCGGAGGATGGACCTCAACCGGGTACTGGGATGGGTTGGGCTTACAAATCAGCATACGACTCTCAATCCTGTCTGGCGTTGCAGTTGGAGAGGGGTTGACTGAGGAGGTAGCTGACACTGTCTAAGTTGGGGCTGTGCTGGGGATTGCTCTAAATGCGTTCGAGGATCATATGATGGAGTTGGTTTATGGTGAGAGAGTTGATAATGTTCTCCCATGAACTTTCTAAGCATAAACATTAGGGCGGGGGGGGGGGGGGGGGGGTGATGATCGGAAACGTCCTGGGTAAGGGGTATGAAAATAAGTAATAGCGATCATTTTGTGGGGATCCAAGAGTTAAAATTGAGTGACAGTTCTAGATTTTTGTTGAACCAGCTTTGGGGCATATCTTTGTTTTGCTCAGATCAAGTTTGTGCAGAAGGCAGGTCGGGCGGTATCATCAGCATGTGGGATCCATCCGTGTTCAAAGTTACGAGTGTTGTCAAGAATAGGAATTTTCTAGTTTCAATTGGGAATTTGGTGGCATCGGCTGATAGGTTGAATGTGGTTAACGTGTATGCTCCTAACGATGCTGTTAGAAGTCGTGGTTTGTGGGAGGATCTACTCAATTTGAAGGCCTCATACGCTGGTATGTCGGTTATTTTTGGCGATTTTAATGATGCGAGGTGCCAATTGGAAAGAAGGAATTGAGAATACGTGATGTCTAGTGATGATTATTTCAATGGGTTCATTAGCCGAGCAGAATTGGGGGAGTACCATATGGGGGGCCATAAGTTCACATACATGTCGGATAATGGTGAGGAACTGAGCAAATTAGACAAGTATCTGGTGTATTATGAGTTTATGACTAAGTGGTCGGATGCCTCGGTGATAGCCCTATCTAGGCATGTCTCGGATCACTGTCCTATTATTCTCTCTGTAGTGGCGTCTGATTTGGGCACATCCCCTTCCCTTTTTTCAAATCGTGGTTGGAGATTCCTGATTTTATCACTTTTGTAGCAGATTTGTGTTCAGACTTTGCCTTCTCGGGTCCTGCTGATCTTACCATTATCACTGTTGAAGTTTTTAAAGAAGAGGATCAAAGCTTGGGTTAGGGCGGAAAACGGAAAAGTTGGAAGGACTGTATAATCAGAATAGGGTTGAGGTGCACAGATTGGATCGCGTGGCGGAGTCCAGGGATATCAATGTTCAGGAGACTAACAGATGGACTGAACCTAAAGCCTTTGTATTGGAGTTCCATCATCATAAGTACCTTGACTTGCAACAAAAGGCGAGGGTGAGATGGGCGGTTGAAAGGGATGAAAATCTGGCTTCTTTCATGGTGTTTTTGAGCGCGAATACTTCTAATATAAGGATTAATGGTCTCCTAGTAGATGGGGATTGGATTACAAATCCTATTATATCAAGGACTGTGCATATGCGTTTTTGAGGATAAATTTCGGGAGCCGATGCTTGTCAGGCCATCGATCATTTGCCTGCATCTCAAAACACTTTCGGTTGTCGAAGCTGCCAATTTAGTACGACCATTTTCAATCCAGGAGATTAAAGATGCTGTTTGGGCTTGTGATGGTGAGAAAGCTCCGAGGCCCGATGGGTTCAACTTCAAGTTTTTGAAGAGGTTTTGATGTGTGCGATACTATACATATTTTTCACTGAATTTTAACACACGTTTCTGCTTTAATATTTATAAAAATGGCTTAGACCTTAATATTAAAACACACACAATAGGGCAAGTGTACCCTGTCATATATGTAGTAATGTACAGATAAGAACCAAATATCGATCCATGGACGCGCGTGGAGCAATGGTACTAAAACTCTATCCTCGATTTACCAGTAAGAAAAGATAGTTTGAAGTTTTGTTTAAACTAAATTAATTCTAAAAACATAAACTTAACATATGTTAGACTCCAAATACAAAATATAACTATAAATACACAATAATAATAATCCTAACATGTCATCTATATATATCATACGAAACAAAGGCGTGTGATCAACATTCCCATTTTCTAACAGTTAGTGTCCCTTTCGGGCATCCTAACATGACAACTACACAGAAAGCTAAAACGAATACACACGTTAACCACTTCAAGTCGTTTATTAGCGAGCAGCTGATATGATCTCATGAGAATCTTCTAAAGATAAGTTAGTCATCTGTTAAGAGTTTTCTAACCTCACTAGTTAAGGAAAGCGATACCGAATACACAATACAACCACCTAGACTAGCATAAAGTAGAGCATTTCACAACCTATTCCATTTTACCAACTTTGAATACAAATCTACTAAGATCGCCATTTTAACCAAAATAACTAGCAAAGATCATTAACCGTGTCAAAGATCAGTAACAACACCATTAAGCTTTTTAAACCCTTTTACGTGCCCGGTAAACATTCATAATCGTTATTCAACTGACTTTAACCAAACCAATACCCGGTTACAGTTTCAGGGTCTAAACTTATTAACAAGTTAACTAGTCTACTACCGGATGATTAAACAGACGGTTTTTTCAACATGTATCCGCCTAACACATTCGACAAACATCAAAGTCATTCAAACACAACTACAAATCCAACAACAATGAAACAAGGTTGCACTATGATCATCAAGATTCAAACATGAAAAACGCCAAATTCATACAAAACATGATTAGCTACACAAACGATTGTTTCTACGTACTACATTCTATTGTTTTTACCCGTAGGCATACTTAAACTAGGATAGATCATCACAGATTACAATAAAATCAGATTTGGATCATAAATAGATAATAGGATCAAACCATAAAAATGCAAATGTGATGGATGAATCGGATGGCTTCCCGAGCTTGTTCCACGCCTGTGCAGCACTTCAAAAGCCCAGAAAATCGCCTGAAATCGCTCCCCAAAGACCCAACATTTGATCAGTGAGCTGAATAAACAATTTATAGCTGAATAGGGCCTGTGTGAGCGGCCGCTCGAAGCCTGTGAGCGGCCGCTCACTTTTAAAAACTTGCTGCAAGTTGCTTGGGTGCTGATGTAGGCCTTCCAGAAGGTTTCCTGAAATATCTGGAGGAGCGAGCGGCCGCTCACAGGGAGTGAGCGGCCGCTCACAGGATCTGAGGTCCTGTTTGCGCGCCGAAAACTGCGTTTTTCCTTCTGTTATGCTTCCGGGACATCGTTTAAGACCTGAAACTGTAAAGATACCCAAATAAGTACCAATTCCTGTGTGTAAGGTCAAAAACGTATGAAAATGGGAGTTAAACGGGGACTTTTATATGTGTAAATTAACGTATATCAGGTTTTGGGATGGCTTTCAAAGTGATTTTGTGAGGCTATTTCATGAGTTCTATAAATTGGGCTGATCTGAATACAGGGAGTTCATTCACTTTTAATGCACTTATACCTAAGAAGACGAACCCGGTTGGTTTCCAAGATTACCGTCCGATAAGCTTGGTTGGGTGTGTGAATAAAGTTCTATCTAAGGTGTTGGCGTCAAGATTAAAAGAGGTAATTTGTGGTCTTGTGTCGCCAGGGTAGACGACATTCTTGTCAGGTAGGAATATTATTAATGGCCCACTTATGTTGAACGAATTGATCGGTTGGATGAAATGGTGCAAAAGGTAGGGTATGATTTTTAAAGTGGATATAAAAAACGCTTGCGATTCTCTAAATTGGGTTTTTTTTTTTTGGAATTCTATTATGGCTCAAATGAATTTACTTATTAAATGGTGTAAGGGGATCATGGCCTTAAGTCTCTTCAGCGAGGGCTTCAGTGTTAATTCATGGCTCGCCTACTAATGAGTTTGTATGTAGTCGCGGTCTTCGGCAAGGTGATCCTTTAACTCCTTTTATGTTCGTTATTTCAATGGAAGCTTTGACCGGGATTATGAAGCGTGCGTGCGTAGTTGGTCTCTTTCGAGGGCTTGAGTGCGGTTCAAGGGCCTATCATTGTCCCACCTCTTGTACGCATATGACGTAGTTTTTCTTGGTGAATGTTTTGTCTCTACTGCTAAGAACCTCAAGCGGCTCCTAAGATGTTTCTATTTAGTATCGGGGTTGAGGGCCAATTTGAGGAAATGTAATGTTTTTGGTTTGGGGGTAGAAGAGCATGAGGTACAGTCCATGGCCGAGGTGTTAAACTGTAGACCCGGGTCTTTTCCGTTCACATATTTGGGATACAAGTGGGGACTAATATGAATTTATGTAAGCATTGGAAAGCGGTTGTGGAATTGTTTTGGAACAAGCTCTCTATTTGGAAGGCGAGAACCATTCCTTTGGTGGCCGCGTAATGCTAATCAGGTCGGTCCTCAATGCCTTATCCACGTATTATTTTTCCTTATTTAAAGCGCCAGTTAAGGTTATTGAGGAGCTTGATAAGTTGAGGCGAGTATTCTTTTGGGGCGACTTGGATGACAAAGCGAAAACGAATTGGGTAGTGTGGCAGAAGGTAATCACCCTGGCAAATATGGGGGGCTGGGGTTCGGGTCGTTACAAGATGCAAATTTATCTGTGATGGCAAGTGGTGGTGGTGTTTCAAGATTGGTAATAATGGTCTATGGCGGGAGTGATATGGGCGATCCATCACTCGTCTAGAGATTGGAATCCCATACCATCTAAACTCTCTATTTCTGAGCATTGGAAGCAAGTTGCGGCTGCAATACAGCTTGCAAATAGGGCAGATGTTGATGTGGGTAATTCCAAAAAAGTGGTCGTGGGTAAGGGTCAGATATTTTGTTTTGGTTGGATATACGGGCCTTGGATTCTCCTCTGGCTGCAATTTTCCTCACCTGTTTGCGATGAAGAAGTCAAAGCATGCTACTGTTGCGGATAGAGTGTCACTGCAGGGTACGGGTTGGGTGTGGGAGTGGAAAAGGGAGAATCTAGCAACTGTAGAGGCGGCTGGATTGTTGCAGCTTTGTCAATCTGTTCCGGTTCCGGTCCTGTCGGGTTCTAGGGATCAGTGGATATGGGTTTCGGACAATGGGATGCCTTTTTCGGTTGGTGATGTAAAACAACGGTTGCAAGCGAATAGGTTCTTACAACCTGCCTATGTCTTTAATAAGAACTCGTGGGTTCCAAGGAAGGCCGAAATATTGGCGTGGAGTGAAAAACTGGACAGGTTACCGATTAGGTGTGCCTTTGGTCAATAGAAATATTATTAATGGGTCAGTCTTCTCTCCGTTTTGTGGCGAGTGCTCGAAAACGGTGGAGAATTTATTGGTATCTTGTGCTTTTCCTCAAATGGTATGGCAACTAGTTTCTCAGTGGTGCAAGGTGGGATCGTTCTTTGCCTTTCAATGTAGAGATTTACTCGAGCTACATTCTTTTCTCGGTGGGTCGATCAAGAAGAAGGCATTCTACGCCATTTGTTTGACCACCATATGGTGTATCTGGAAGAGCCGCAACGAAGTGGTGTTCAATCGATGTCAATGTTCATTACAAAAGGTATTGGGTGATACCAAAGCGCTAAGTTTACTATGGGTTAAATCAAGGGCGAAACAACCATTGTTAGATTGGAATATATGGCGAGCTTTTAATGTTTCTAGTATAGGTTGGTGATCTGGTTGTAAGTGTTTTTTTTTTTTTTTGGTGATTTGTAAGGTGTATTGCTAGTACCCCGCTAGCATTTGGTGGAATAAAAGTTTGTTGATTGTTCAAAAAAAATCTTGTGTACTATTAAGAAGCAGTTTTATCTTTGTCCGTGTCATAACAACTTCATACCGGCAGCCAAACAAGATTAAACAATTATTTACCATTATTTTTCTACTTTGTAAGTATAAGATGCGGTTATAAGGGTTGACCGCTACAAAAGGAAATGTTGACCGCGTCTTTTATACGTTGAAAGGATCTGCATCTGAGAGGTCCCCCTAGACTAACTTGGATGGGGGTAGCTAATGTGAAGTGCTAATATAAGAAAACAGGGATGTGTCTGTCTCTGTTTCTAGTATGTACCCATATTCAAAATGAAGACTACGACTAGATTACTAGGCTTTGATATCGTTTTATCAAAGAAGGAATTGATAATCATGGTGGGCATCTTTCTCCCTTCTTTTCGGGTTCAATAAGTCTCTCGTTGGTTGTTTGAGTGACTAAAAAGGCTTTGTTTTGTTGATACGATTTGACATCTTCTTGTTAGTTTATACGATTGGATAATAAAGTTTGGTTTTGTGCTTATTTTATTCGAAGTTTTTTAGTTAATATATGTGTTTATTGCATGGATTTGAAAGAAATATCATATTGGAAGTGTGTTTATGTGATATTTGTGTTTTTTGTTAAATTATTATATATAATAAATATCATGTCAAGTTAAGTTGTAAAGCGCGACTTCCGTTAAAAAAAAAAGTTGTAAAGCGCGACTGCAACTTGTATTTAGAAACCTGTATACCTGAATAAAACTGAAATTGATCCGAATCTTATATGGGTTAGAGCATTCACAATAGATGTTCTATAATAGTGTGAGGGGGCCTCTATATTACATAGAGTGGGTATAAGTGGTTGTAAGTAGAGGAGAGAGAAAATATATAGATGAGACACTGTTTATTAGTAAATTTGGAGGAGACACTGTTCACCTCCATAATTTTTTAATATTTTTAAAAGTAGTTGTGAGTAGAGGAGAGAGAAAAGGTAATGATAAAAGTATAGAATAAGAGCATTCACACTAAATACTCCATCTCCATCTCTATAACTACACTAAAAATCACTACCATTCTCTCTCCTTTTCTATTTAATAATACTTATTCTATACTTTTATCATTACCTTTTTTCTCTCCTCTACTCACAACCACTTTTATAAATATTAAAAAATTATGGAGGGTGAACAGTGTCTCCTCCAAATTTACTGATGAACATTGTCTCCTCTATATATTTTCTCTCTCCTCTACTCACAACCACTTATACCCACTCTATATAATATAGAGCCCCCACTCACACTATTATAGAGTGTCTACTGTGAATGCTCTAAGTATTATTAAATAGAAAAAGAGAGAGAAAAGTAGTGATTTTTAGTGTAATTATAGAGATGGAAATGAAGGATTTACTGTGAATGGTCTTAGGTTATTGGTAGGATACCTATAAGAAAAAACCCAAGTAACTCTAGTCGAATAACCCGAAGCCCAATTAAAAAACTCTAATGAGAAGGAGTAGACTAGGAGCCTCGAACTGGGCCTAAAGCCCAACACCAAGCAAACCAAAAAGCACAAGGTTATATGCAATATCAACAAGCACAATGACCAGACTATATGCAAAACAAACAAAAAGGAATTAGAAAAACAAACAGTTTGGGTTATAAAATTGATATATTCTAATAAAATATACTTGATGCATGAGTTAGATATACCTCTTGGCTCTTACCACTTTACTAGTCCATCTTGTGATACGACAATATTGATGCTACACAGATAGTGTCCGATATGGTGTTCAGTAGTGTATGAAACACACTAAGAACCATATTATAGTTTTGCATTTTACATTTTAACTATTCTATCAGTTAGTAGCTTGAGGACCAACGTTTTTGTTCATTTAAAAACTATAATTTCTTTTCCAAAGATAATCTTAAATTTACGTTCTCTATTACTATACCAAAGATACGAATGAACAAATATCAAAACCAGCTTGTTTCAGAATCTCCACATAACTTACCAAAGAACAAACATAACTGAATTGATAAATTCCTTTACTAGTTATCTTATAACATTTCATTTGCATTAGAAACACCAGCAATGACTATTGCAAAATAGATAACTGTTTAGACTGTCCGTTGTGGGTAGAGGTGAGTGGGAGATTTATCAAATAATATTTTATCACGTCAATGCCTACATGGCCTTGGGTAGCGGCCGGCGGTTTCTCGCAGCAGGGTGTTGTGGGTCAAGGTTAGCGGGTTTTTTTTACCAAATATATTTAAATATTTACCACAAATTTTTTATAAAAAAAACATTAAACTAAAATAAAAGAAAAAATTACACTAAAATAAAAAACAAACATTACACTAAAAAAAAGAAATTTACACTAAAAAAAATAAAATTACACTAGAAAAACAGAAAATTACACTAGAAAAAAAAAAACTTACAGTACTAAAAAAAAGAAAAACAAACCAAACGATCATACAAAAAAACTATCCACGTAAGTGATCTCCCGAGCGCAACATTTGCCACGCCTAAACGTGGTGAAAGGGGTGGCCAACCTTGCGACGGTTACTCCACGTAGGTAAAGGCGAGGAGCACGTCTTCTTTCTCCCCGGGGAGATCTCTCTTCACCTCCCTGTACGCGGTTTCGAAGTTTTTACACTTCGATTTCAAGTCACCGAATTTGTGGGAGATGGAGTCATTGGTACCGTTGGTACCCCTGACAAGGGTACCAAATTCGGCTAGCACCCGATGCCACTGTGGCCCGCGAGCGTTCGGTGATCCCCGGCTTATCGAAGCACCGTCACCGTGTACTTGTTCGTACGCGATCACGAGTGCTAGTTCTTCTTCTTCTGTTCACTGCACCATGATGAAGGTTTGAAGATTGAAGGTTGTGTGTGAAGAGAATCGTGAAGAAGGTGACTTGTATGTCAAGAAGAAAAAGAAGAAAAGTAAAATAAATAGGAAAAATAAAAAGAGGTAATAAATTTGGTTGGTGAAAAAATTAGTAATTTTGAATTTTAAACGTGTTGCCAGCCCGCTAACAGACGCGAGCTGGCTCAAGTCCCATCGCTCGCTGTGGCTTTCACGTGACCCCGTTGTCGTTAGCGCTACCACATGGCTAAAGTTATGGCTCGCAGCAGGTTGTTTGCAGACTACAACGTATAGTCTTATATTGAAGTTCTTTTAAAATTTAACTTTGATGGGTCATAATATAATAGCTTCAAATGAACATTCAATTTTTTTATGATATGTTTTATTTTATATTTTTATATATTTAAAATATAAATTTTTAGATATTTTTCAGATACTTCGGATAGTTTCGGGATATTTTTTTTCAGATATCTCGGATTTCGAGTATAAATTTATATATTTAAAAATATAAATTTATATATTTAAAAATTAGTTTTTGAACTTTCACAATATTCAAAAATTTTTAAAATCGCTATCCGAATTTTGAAAATTCGGATATCCAAATTTTCAGATAGTTTCAGATTCAAATATCGGATAGTTTGGATCGGATTTTTAAATTCGAATAATTTTTAATATCCCTACAGGTAACTACATTTATAAATTGGCAACTACATAAACTGTCTTTTTTTTGTCAGGTGTAGATCAGTGGAAACCCTTTAATTTGAAACCAATTTCTTCCCAAGTTCGAATCCTCCCCACACGCCAGTCCCTTTCAAATCTATTGGGTATATTTTTGTCGATGGGCGGCGGGACTCGAACCAAATACTTTTTGGACAGGAACCCCATAGGGAAAACCTTCCCACCTCCGCTGTAAACCATTGAGCTACAACATCATTGGCAACTACATAAACTATAATTGTATTTTTTTTCTCTTTTATCGCTTTAAACACTTGAAACAAATCTTGACATACGAAGTAGGTTACTTGGCATTAAGTAGGATCAAATACAAACCAGTTTTTGTATAAAAACTATAGAACCAATAAAAATTTGACACATGTCATCCAATCAATTTTAGAGGAAAGGTATAATAGTATTTTTACTCTTAAAGAGGTTATGGTAATCCCTTAAATTATGTTGAACAGTTATCATAATTTTCTAGAACGTGGATTCTATATATTAAAGAACATGATATTTTTGGATAATGAGAGTATTATGATAGAATCTGGATCGGTATGCACTTGAATATGTTTGAGAGTGAGCGGTTATTTGGAGGGAAAATAGAGAGGGAAATATTTGAAAGTTAGTTATAGAACATAAACTTTCTTATCATAAAATTATGTACATATCGACCTATTTATACATGTTCAACCTGTGTGATACACACGGTGTGTCCCTAAAACATTATCAAACTTATACATAACTAATAACTAATCGGTGTGTTACATAACCAATTATAAATATGACTTTTAACTTATAGTAACTATATTAACACATGTTTATTAATCTTCTAACATAGGTATATAAATCAAGTTTATATCTTTTTTCTTCTAACAATCTCCCCCCTAAACTTGATTTATCTTTTTTGGCTTCATTCTTCACTTGAGGATGATCGGCTTCTGTTATTTGGCGGCATATCTTCATTGTTGCAATCTCTCTCTTTCATTCCACGCTTGTGCTACCTTCTTCATTCCTTATTTCAACAACTAACTCACGACCTTTGTATTTAAGATGGTACCATTCCATCATTTCCAAATAACGAATATACACTAGCCTTACAGTTATTGCTATATCTTCTTATTTGCCAAACAGGGGCGAAGCTTGGTTCTTGAATCGATGGGGGCGGACTCAATTTTTTTCAATCGGTAGTGGCAAATTGGTGGGTGGCCGGAGTCAATTTACCTACAAAAAACTTAAATTTCCACTACTGCGTCAAAAAAGGGGGGCCAGGGCCACCCCTGGCTCTATAAAACCTTCACCCCTGTTGCCAAACTTGGTAGCCTGTCCGTATCCCATTGAAATTGCAATTATTGCCCAATTGTCATCTTTTGTCACTTTGTCGTAGCCACCGAATACTTGCAATTTTGTGTTTAAATCCAACAAACTTATTGGATATTCGATTCCATCTCTTGGTGGAATCGATGCTCTTGTCTTGATCTTTAAGAACTCTTGCATAACCATGTAATTGATCTTTCAAATTCCAATTCAAATTTTCTTTTGTACCTTTTGACCATGGTGGTAACGTGGATCAAATCCATGAAAATGATGCAGTCTTGTAATCGTGATCCTTTGGTCAGGTACATTATGGGACCCTTTTCCATAAAAACCCTTCATTGTCGTCTTTGTTGATTGAGAATTCTTCAAAGTGTTTGAATACGGAAGCCCTTTCTTTATCCTCCTCGGTGATTCCCTCTTGATGTGCCTCAAATCTTGACCCGTTTGGCTTTCTGCGCCTCTAATGCCCTTGTGCATCTTGTGAACAATATTTTTCTTTTCGGGACATTTGAAAGTGAAGTGATCTTCACCATCACAGATTCGGCATATTATAATCTTTCTTTTTTCGTGGATGATCGATCGATGGATGTGACAAACATCACCATCAAATTCAACATCTAAACCTTCTTGATTCAATTTTTCGATTCTTAAAACATTCTTGCGAAAGGTGGGAACATAGTATACGATTTTATCCTATGGATTTGCCCACCACTTGTTAGTATGACCGTCATTTTCCTCGAAATATTCCCTTCTGTAACCATTCGGTTGGCCTTCAATACCAAATGATTTACTAAAGATTGCGTATTGATCCTTAAATCCGCATCCATGTTCTTTTCTCATCAAACTTGCATACCACACGTCGTCCCAACCTTTCTCTTCTGTCCCTTTAACCATAAATTCGGTCTTCCCATCTTCTTTGGACAATTCTTTCGAAAGTGGAAAGGTTCTTTGCATTTTCCACAATACATAGTGTTTGGATATTCGGGAACGTCTTTAATTTGCTTGTTAAATTCTCTTTGTGCCTTCTTTCTTCTAACAACTTGATTCTTTGGTGTTGATCCGATGTAAAATTTAGAGAAATTGATGTTTAATGGATTACCAAAATCTTCTTATCTTCGATAGCCTCTCGGCCTTCAAGTGATGATCCGCATGATCATAGTGTTCGGAGATCAATGGTTTCTTACCTTTCTCCCTTGAAACATCTTCAGATTTCTCTAAGACATCGAACAACCACAGGATTTAGATCGTGGCTCTGATGCCATGATAGAATTTGGATCGGTATGCACTTGAATATGTTTGAGAGTGAGCGGTTATTTGGAGGGAAAATAGAGGAGGGAAATATTTTAGAAGTTAGTTATAGAACATAAACTTTCTTATCGTAGAATTATGTACATATCAACCTATTTATACATGTTCAACCGGTGTGTCCCTAAAACGTTAGGAAACTATACATAACTAATAACTAATCAGCGTGTTACATAACCGTTTATAATGTGACTTCTAACTTATAATAACTATATTAACACATGTTTAATAATCTTCTAACATAGGTATATAAATCAAGTTTATATCTTTTTTTTTCTAACATATTAAACAATCGAAAACAGTTCAGCTTCCTA